>PVLC010012681.1:26627-43734 GCA_004027655.1 Graphiurus murinus
GCACGCTTGTAATCCCAGCATTCGGGAGGCTGAGACCGGAGGATCCGGGTTCGCGGCCAGCCTCAGCTACCTAGTGAGGCACTCCGCAACTTAGTGAGACTCGGTTTCAAAATAAAGAATAAAAAATAGGGCTGGGGGTATAGCTCGGAGGTAGAATGCCCCTGAGTTCAATCCCCAGTACCGCAAAAAAAAAAAAATTGGGGAATGCTATATAATTAAATTTTATCATGTGATTTAGTGACATTCTCTTCTCCATAAAAAGGATCATAATATACATACCACACACACACACACACACACACACACACACACACACACAAATGTGTGTATGTGTAATATATCAAGACTTTTGCCTCCTGTTCTTTCCAACATTCAGAAAACATTTGTTTATTCACTGAACAAATAAATATTTATATCCTTAGACCAGGACCTAGAAGACATGCACATAGATCTTGGCAGTACTATTAGGGTGTGAGGACAGGTTAGAGGCCACACAAAATGAGGACCCTCATTCTTAAAATAGTACTATCTATCCATTAGAATGCTGGAAACTTTTACAGCCACTCTCTAATTATCATGCAAAACCTGTAAGAGGAATCCAGGTATTCATTTTGTGAATCAGGAGAGAAGGATACCTGGTTATATTTTTTACTGTACTAGCAACTCTTAAATGCACTCTTCTGTGGCCTTTGGCTCTATCTGGGGACAAAAATTCAAGTCAGATGGTCCAGGACATCTTGAATTTTGAAGTTGTTATGCAAAGGAGGAGAACAAAGCTTTCTTTGCTTCAGGGGAATTCATTATAAAGATTCACTCTGGCTTTAAACTTGTTTGTATGCAATTCTACACCTTTTAAGATGCAAATCACTTTGTCAGATAAACCATAGCAGATCTGTTAAAAAATGCCATGGACTTTGGCAGTTTAATAAAAGGTCTATTTTCAAAACATTGCTTTTGTAGTATGGGTCATGTCAGGTGATTGCCTTTTGATGTTGCTTGGACTTAATGAAGGGGGATAACTTCTGGAAAATGGTGTTGCAATGAAATAAAGATAACACACTATGGGTGGAGGAGAACAGGTTCTGCACTCATTTATAAAGCTGAGAATCTTTGTGAATCCAAATTATTTAATCACCCTGAGCCTTGGTTTCCCTATGTACCAAAAGAATAAATGCTAATATCTTCTTTGCATGCTTCTAGAGAGGATCAACTGAGACATTGTGTGGAATACCAACTTAGTGTCTGATAAAGCATTCTTACTGGTAAGAATAAAACGTACATTGACTTAACATTATTTGAACTGTTCTCTTCATCATTTCTCCTTTTGCCCCTCCTCCTCTCCCTCTCCTCATCCCTTTCCACTATTTTACTGGTCTCACTCATTTATCTGAAGTCTCTTTTGTTTCCTATTTTCTCTCTAGCTTTCACATATGAGAGAAAACATAAGATGTTTGACTTTCTGAGACTGGCTCATCTTATTTAGCATAATATTCTCTAGTTCCATCCATTTTCCTGCAAATGACATAAAGTATCACTACCAATCTCACTAATATGTATGGGGAAGGTGGGTGACAGGGTGAGGTCCAGAGGGAAACACACCTAATGTTATGTGGATGTATATTTGTATCATTTTGAAACTCACTATGATATATAATTATAATGCGCTGAGAGAGAGAGACCAATAGAATGGTGAAGGGTGTCTTGGGAAGGAAGGTAGGGAGGAGAAAAAGGAGACAGTTCAGCAAATTCTATGTCCATATATGAAGGTATCACTATCAATCTCACTAACATGTACAAGGAGATAGTTGGGGTGAGTGGGCAGTGTGAGGAGGGAAATAAACAAAGTGACATGTGCATGTGTAATGGTTTGGATTTATAATGCCCCCTAGCAATCACAGAAACAGAGTAGCAATGTTAGAATCAGGGCTTAGTTGCTAAGGAGGTGCCCCTGCAGTTTGACTTTGGAAATTATATATCCTCCCCCCTTCCCTTGCTTAATCTCTGCTTCTAGACTGCACTGCACTGTGTGAAAGCAGAGCTCTGCCCCCCCCTCTCTCTGAAACTCCTGCCAACATTCCCTGAGCTTTAGACACTGGCCTCACATGGACTGAACTCCTAATCTCCAAAAAACTATGAGCAAATATATCTTCCTTCCTCTAAGTCGTATAGTCAGTCATTTTGGATTATAGCAATGAGAATGTTGACTAAAACAAATTGGTATCAGAGAAGTGAGGTGACTTCTATATCTAAATCTGATCATGTGTTTTGTGAGTATTGGAAACTGCTTTGTGAGAGGAAACTGGAAGTTCCAGAATGTGGCTAGAATGGTGGACAGTAGAGACTTTGCTAGGAAGATTTTAGAGAGTGAAGAAAATTTGTAGAGGCCACAAGTGTTATATTCAAACTAAGAACTTATTGTCATTTTGCCAGTGTCCTGAAACTACATGAATCTGAATTTAAAGATGATGGACTGATTAAGCTGGTAGAGAAAATTTCAAAACAGCAAAGTATCCAAACTGCATTATGGATATTGATGTCCATGTTCAGTGAATTGCACTCTGAATTTCAGGAGCAGGAAGCAAAGCAGAGAGACTTTATAAATGATTTGTAGTTTTGTCAGAAAGGAACGTGTAAAGAGAGATAGTGTTGTGAAAGAAAGTAAGATGGCTAAAAGGAATGCAGTCAGAGCAGTTGAGTATTTGCATAAAAAAGAAAGAAGTGAGGTCAGGATAGTTTGTAACCATGGATAAAAGGGCGGCCATTTTGAACACAAGTTCTTGGATTACTTTCCTGTGGCCTTGATGGAGGCAGGTCCAGCACTGAGCATGACGGGGACTGGCTCAGCCAAGGTCATGATGGAGGTGGGGTTCAGCTGCTCTTATTGAAAAGGGCATGACTACCTTTCCTGTTAGTGGTCAATTTGGGTGCACATGTAATGCTGTATTTGCTAGAAAAAGGGGATCATGGATGTTTTCCCCAGGCTTCAAAGGAAGGCCTTGGAAGCTAGATAATGTGTAGCAGGGTTAGAATCCCTGCAGGCAGGCCCAAATGTGGTAATCTGTGAAGCTGTGAGTGTGAAGCCAAGGTTGCAAAAAAACACCTGTGATTTATAAATTCCAGAAACTTGGAAAAATTCCAAGGAAATGCTGCAAACTGTGAGCCATGGAACCAGGCTATAAAAGCCATTATGGTTCCCATGCAATCAAACAGGCCACAGGGTCGAGGCTGCCAAGTCCCCTTGGAGATCCTATCTCACCACCATGTGCTCCAGATGCCAGAAGTGGAGCTGTAAGATCAAATGCTAGCCCTGATGGATCTCAATACTGTTTTGGCTCCATTATTTCTTTCTATGGTCCTATTCCTCACTTTTTGAATGCAAATGTTTACTCTGTGCCATTGTACATTGGATGTATGTAACTTGTTTTTTGTTTTTTATAGGGGTTCACAGCCAAGAGTTTACTTTGAATTTCAGAGGAGACTGGATTTTGAATTTTTGAGTGATAATGTAGCTGTTGAGACTGTGGGAACTCTTGGAGGTGGGCTTTATGCATTTTGCATTGTGAGGTAGCCATAAGGTCTAAGGGGCCAGATGTAGAATGTAATGATATGGATTAGAATAGCACCCTAGCCCTCACAGAAACAAGGTAGCAACGTTGGAAGCAGGGCTTAGTTGCTAAAGAGGGGTCCCTAGAGGTATGACCTTGGGGATTATGTATCCTCCCTCCTCTCACTGCTCTCTCTCTGCTTCCAACCCTCAAGATGTGAGAGCTGAGCTTTTCTCTCTCTCTCTCTCTCTTTGTCTGTCTCTCTCTATCGCTTTCTTGTTCTCTCCCCACTTCCCACTGACCTCCAGACACTGGCCTCACATGGACTGAGCCAAGAATCTCCAAAAAACTGTGAGCAAATAAATCTTCCTTGCTCTAAGTTGTATAGTTAGTCATTTTGGATTATATCAGTGAGAATGTTGACCGAGATAGCATATATATTTGTATCAATTTGAATCTCACTATAATATAAGATTATAGTATATCAATAAAAGTATAAAAAAACATAAAACATATATTCTCAGCATGAAAGTATTTGTTTTACAGTAAATCCCTTACACTTCTTTATTTGAGAGAAATCTGCCCAAAGCGAAGTTCAACTTCTCTGTTCTCATTTGGCCAGAACTGTAGTTTTCTTTTAAATTCTGTGTGTGTGTGTGTGTGTGTGTGTGTGTGTGTGTGTGTGTGTGTGTGTGTGTTACTGGGTATTAAACTCAAGGGCATTCTACCTATCTGTTATACCCTATTATATACATTTTTAAAGAGGATCTCACTAAGTTGCAGAGGCTGGCTTTGAACCTGTGACCCTTCTATCTCAGCCTCTTGATTACTGGGATTACAGACATACACGACCATGCCTGGCTGCTTTTAAATTCTTATTTTGGGTAGAACTGAGCTCCATGGAGACCATAGAAGAATTATTTAACAGTTGCACTTTCTTGCAATCTAGTTTTGAACTTTTTTGGCCAGATCAGTCTAGCTTGATACTGAAGGCATCTTTTGCCATCTCATTAGTTCAAAAAGAGCTGTCAAGTATTGACTTCACATTCCACTTTAATGAGCCCATTTTGAGTCATTGTAATTTCCATAGTTAAGCACTTCTGAAACACATATTCTTTAATTGACAGATTATTCCAGTTCTTTCAGAGCCATTGCCATCTATTATACTGAGCAATCTTAGTATTCAACTGTCATTACATTAATATGGATATATGTTGTAGAAACTGATATGAAGAAAACTTACTGCACTGAGGCTTTCAATATAGAAAGGTGAATATTTCAAATCTGTCATAGTGTGGCTGTGTGGTTATAAGGCACAGCATTTTTTATGTATAATTCAGTAGTCATAAGTTTCATCTCCCTAAAATAGCATGAGTTGTTAGGCTTGCTATTGTCCTCCAAACATGTATTAGTTTCTCATTACTATACATGTTGTAAGAGATGAATGAACTTGGCCTCCAGCTCATTTTTTCTAGTCTTTTCTATTAGGTCTTTACACTAACCTGGAATAAACAATTAGAGACAAACAAATAAAGGCATGTACAATAGAAATCAGATTGCTTTTGTCCCTTCTAATAGCCATTCTCTAGGCAGAATTGAGAGTGATCATTTTAAAAATCAGATTATGTTATTCTGTTCCTCAAAAGTTGTTATTGTCTTTGCAGTAAATCTAAAAAAAGAGTCCAAATTCTTTCTGTAAACAGGTCTTGTATTATCTGGGTCCTGATTCCTTCTCTGTTTAATATTCTTCTCTCTTTCCTCTATCACCATCATTCTGTTTCTCCAGATGCTCTGTTTGCTTCAACTATAGAGATTTTGCTCTCACTTTTTGCTATTTAGAGTGTTCTGTGTCTGATTATTTGCAGTGCAAGGCTTTCAGGTTTCAGCTCAAAGGTCTATTCCTCAGTGAGGTCTTCCCTGACTATCACTTTTAACTAGCACCAACCTCTAAACAATCCCTACACTTTTGATTTCCTACATGATTATGTAATATAGCACTCATCATCACCCCATATAATCTTTATCTCTGTTTTCTTATTTGCTATCTGTTATTTCCCACTAACACAAAGCCAGAACCTTATGCATCTTATTCATCAGTATATCCACAATGTCTGATTCAGTGCCAGGCACATAGTAAGCACTCAATAAATGGATGAACCATATGCTGATGGCTCTGAGAGGTGGCATGTCTCTCTTAGGTACCTGATAAAGTATGCCATTCCCTAGAGTCCAGTTCTCATCTAAGTTCTGCTTTCATTTAGCAGTGGGATCCTAGACAAACTATCCACATTGCTGGGCTGTACTTAATTTATCATTAAAATAAGGAGAATATATTAGGGTCTTTCAAACTAGAACAAAGAAATTAATAACAGATCATCTCTATTTTTAGTATTTCAAAAAGGCAGATGAAAATCTTATATTTTATCAATATTATATTTGTAGAGAACAAATATAATATCAATTTTTGACTTTGTCTAAAATGCTATTAGTTCAGAATAACTAACAATTTTATGTCTCTTCTTTATAAGATAGGTGAACAGGTCAAGAATAATTTAATTTTCTAGTAAAAATGTTCAAATGGAGCCGGGCGTGGTGGCGCACGCTTGTAATCCCAGCATTCGGGAGGCTGAGACCGGAGGATCCGGGTTCGCGGCCAGCCTCAGCTACCTAGTGAGGCACTCCGCAACTTGGTGAGACTCGGTTTCAAAATAAAGAATCAAAAATAGGGCTGGGGGTATAGCTCGGAGGTAGAATGCCCCTGAGTTCAATCCCCAGTACCGAAAAAAAAAATGTTCAAATGGGAAAATAAAAGAATAGGTTATTTTGACTGAAACAGTATTGGAGAAAATGAGCTCTAAGTGTCTTATCAGCATCAAAATTCTGTGATTCTTGGGACATAATTCTGTTTTCATCATTATAAGCAACAGTCCATTCTAGCCATTTATATTAGAAGAGGATATAATAAAGAACAGCTGGTAACTCATAGAATCTCTAAGGCAACAGGAAGTGATGCCTAAATACACTTTGGGATTCTGAAACAGTAATATTTAATTCTATCATTGTAAGATTGAACTTTTACATAGAATTGATTGATGAAATCATTGCTATAATTTGGATTTTCAATGTACACTAAAGGCATGGGTTGGTTCCCAGGGTGGAGCTCTTGGGAGGTAGTAGAACCTTTAGAACATATGGCCCAGTGGGAAGTTTTATGTACTGTCCCCTTTCTCTTCTTTTGCTTCTAGGCCATGATGTAAGCAGCTGTCTTTCACTTCCTTTGTTACCTGGCACCCTTACTAGAGGTCTAAAAGTAAGAGGTCAGCCAATCATAGATTGGAACCTAAAACTTTAAGCCAAAGTAAACCTTTTCTCTTTATAAGTTAATTATCTAAGCTGTTTTGTTATAATGATGGTGACTAATACAGGGATCATTATTTAGGTTGATTGGGAATGTCAAGTACAATTAATATGACCAAATAGTGAATAGGAAAACAAGCCTTCACATCCTTGCCAAAAGCCAACACTGGGATCATTGGTTATCTATTAGTTTAAGGAAACATCAAAGGGTCCCTCATACCTTTCTGCATGATCTCCACTGATTCATTTTCTCTCCTAGAATTTTTGCCACTCTGGGGATCTAAAATAGACATTTAGGGTATAAATCTCTCTGGTCTTTCCATGAGATCTACCCAACTCCCTAGGATGCTAACCCAAAAAGAAGAACCCAGAATTATTTCTCTACCTGGGAATTAAAGGCCTCTGGGCTCCTGGCCTCCTCTCTCTCTCTCTCCTTCTTCCTCCCCCATCCCAAGGAATATTTACCCAATCTGAGTAGGAGTGGTGCTCTACTGTCATGTATAGAATATTTCTTCAAAACAGTATCTATTCCTGGGTCCTTTCTAATTTCCCTCAAACAGAGGTCCCACTGTGGTGTACAAGAAACAAAAAGTTGACCACAGATTAATTTGTTCAGCTAGGTAGTATTTTTAATTAAACTTAAAATTTTTAGATGGGACAAATACTTTTGGACACAGAAAACACATTGTTACATAAACAAATAAAATTCTTCCACAAATTACATTTTTTCCACCTGTGTATTTCTTTACACATTTGGAAATTCTTGGAATCTTCTTCAAAGCTCAACACTGGGCTTTCTTCTCCTTTTGTACTTACTCTGCCACAGATTCCCAAAGTGGATAATACTACCCTGGGGTGGAGGGAGACTGAACCAGTCTAGGGGGGCAGTATTAGCCTCCAGTGCAACTGGGGGACAACAAATAAAAATAAGGGGACAGTTGAAGTGCCCAAGGAGGGCATTGAGTACTATTTCATTTTGAAAAGTAGGTGGTAAGCCATTAAGTTTGAGAATCTATCTTATCCATGTTTAAAGCTTTAATATCCATCAAGACGGCCTCTTACTTTACATTTCCATGTCCATGTCTTAAAGGTTCTCAAACTCAAAAATTATAAATCCAAATTCATTATCACTCCTTTCTGATCCCATTCCCTTTTGCTCTATTTAGGTGAATGGTACTTAGTCTTACTAAGAACACAAAATAAGTACAACAACAAAGCCTAGAGGCAACCTTGATACCTGTTTCTTCCTCATCTCTTATACCTTATCTATCAGTCCTTACTACTATTAAGTTCCTTAAACTATTATCTCCAAAAATAACGAGTTTATCTTCTTTACTTTTGCCACAATCTCTCCAGTCCAAGCTACCATCATCTTAAACATGAAAAGTCTCCTAACTGATCTCCTTGCATCCATTTTTTCTCTCAAATTATCCATCAAAGTCTGAGTAAGCTTTTCAAAACACAATCTGATCATATTAACCAAGCCACTTCTTCCCCAAGTACCTCCAACAGTAGAAAGCCTGTGTAATTCTTAAGATGAAGACTATAATTTTCATAGAATGTACACAGTCTTGCTTGGGTTAGCCCCTAGATTTTCCTTTCTCATATTGGTCCAGGCTTCTTCTAGATTTCCTCCTCTAAACACATTGGCTTTCCTTCTTGTCTACCAATTGATATGCCATATTTCCTTTTGCCTTAAGATGTTTGCAACGGCCCCTACTCCTATCTCCAGGATAAATAATTCCTACTCCTCTTTCAGATCATTAGTTCAGATGTCAGTTCCTCAAGGATACTTTCTCCAACTTCCCTGGCCACCTCAGGTTCCTGTGTGTCATAGTGCTATGCAAATTATTTCAAATCTAGAGTTGAGATTTTTTTCTGCCTGCCAGTAGCTATTCTTCTCATTTGAGGAATTTCTTATTGTGAATATTCTGGAGTTGACATATTTGGAAACAAAGAAAACTAACTCTTGTTAAGGATACAGTTGAACTGATAGGGAGAAAAAAAGCACAGGAAATCAAAGAGAGACTATGACTTTCAGATACACAGTGTGTCATGGGAACCTGTCAGTATGTTGAACAGTGGAAATGGAGATCCCTTCTAGAACTCTATCGGCTGTGGATTTATACTGCTGTAACTAAGGATCACCAATTTAGTGGCTTAAAATAACACACATTTATTCTTTCATAGTTCTTGATGTCAGAAATCTGAAATGTCACTGGCCTCAAATTAGGGGGCTGCTGGTCTTTATTCCCTCCAGATGCACTAGGGGAGATTCTGTATCCTTGACTTTTCCTCTTAAACTGCATTCCTTACATTTCTTGGTCATGAACCCTGCCTCCAGTTCCAAAGCAAATAGTATAGAATCTTGCTTTAGTCAGTACATTGCATTCTCCTCCTTTAGTGGTATCTCCATCTGCCCTATCTTATAGGACACATGGGATTGCACTGGACTCACCCAAGTGGCTCAATAGTCTGGGGGTAATCCCTCTCTCTCTCTCTCAAAATGCTTAACAGTTAATCACACCTGCAAAGTTCTTTAGTCATGTAAAGTAACATACACACAGGTATGAGGAATCAAGACATGAACATGATTGGAACCATTATTCAGCCTACCACAGTCTGTTACATTAGATCATCAGCTCCAAGATGACAAGGCTTGCATCTGTTTCTGTTCACTGCTGTTCTTAGCAAACCCTTTGTACTATAGTGGGCACTTAGAAAATATCTTCTATTGAGTGAGTATGTTTTATTATATCATTTTGAAGGGTTATCAGCCATGTGTGGCTCACTATAAAAATTATATTTATTGTATGAGAATTACAGTAGAGCACTTTAAATATCTTATTTATTAATTAACTAACTAATATCAGCACTAAGATTACAGTAGTTCCCCTTATCTGTGGGGGTACATTCTAAGATACTCCTGCAGTGGATACCTGACACTGTAAATAGTACACTATGTATTCTGTTTTTCCTGTACATAGATAATTATGAAAAAGTTTAATTTATAAATTTGGCACAGAAGTCAGGCATGGTGGCACATGCCTATAATTCAGTACTAGGGAGGCTAAGATTGGAAGACCACAGGTTCAAGACCAGCCTCAGTAACTTAGACCCTGTTTCAAAAAAAAAACACCAAAAAATTGGACTAAGGGTGTAACTCAAGGGTAGAATGCCCTTGGAATCAAGCCCCAGTTCCATCAATAAATAAATAAATAACCAAACAAACAAACAGGCTGGGCATGGTAGCGCATGCTTGTAATACCAGCATTTGGGAGGCTGAGACTGGAGGATCTGGGTTTGAGGCCAGCCTCAGCTACTTAGTGAGGCACTCTGCAACTTAGTGAGACCCGGTTTCAAAATAAAGAATAAAAAATAGGGCTGGGGGTATAGCTCGGAGGTAGAATGCCCCTGAGTTCAATCCCCAGTACCGCAAAAAAAAAAAATAGAAGTATAACAATATATTATAATAAAAGTTATACGAATATGGTCTCTTTTTCTCTCAAAGTATCTTACGGTACTTTCAGCTTTTCACTTAAATAATCACTTTAGAGTGTCTCTCATGCATGTCCAAATTGCCAACATCACAGCTTTTGCACTTTGGGGGCACTATTAAGGAAAAAGTGGTTAGTTAAATACAAGCACTGAAATAGCAATCATGATAACCAAAATGGCTACTAAATGACTAATAGTCAGTAACATATATAGCATGGATGTGCTAGACAAAGGGATGATTCTCATCCCAGGCACCATGCAGGATGGAGTGGGATAGATCAAGATTTTATCATGTTAAAGAGAACTGCTCATAATTCAAAACTTATGAATTTTTTTCCTAAAATTTTTATTTAATAATTTTAGACTCTGTTAACTACAGATAACTGAAGCCATGAAAAGTGAAACTGTGGATAAAGGGATAGTACTATATTTAAAAGATATTTAATGAATAATTTATGTAAATTTAGAGGTGTATGATAATGTATCCCAAACTTTATTTCACAGTGGAGGGAACAGAGATTTAAGAGACAGAATATAATTTGCTTAAGAGTAGACTGTGTGAAAGAGACAGAGGCCCAATTATGATTTGACTGAGATTATGCTTATACTAGTCAGATGGAGCCACTGTAACAAAATACCACAGACCAGGTAGCTTAAACAGAAGATTTGTTTTCACACAGTTCTGATGGGTTTTCATCAGGTTTGGTGTTTGGTGAGGTCTTTCTTCCAGGCTTGCAAATGGCCACCTTCTCACTATGTCCCTCACATGACCTTTCCTTCATGCAAGTTTAGAGAGAGGAAACTCTAGAATCTCTTCTTCTGATAAGGAATCTAAGCACCTCCTTAAAGCCCCTACCCCTAAACAGTCAAACTGGGGGTTAGGTATTCAATGAATTTTGAGAGAACATAATGTAGTCTGTAACAATGCTCATTGAATCAAACGACATATTTATGTTATTCCTATCACTTACAAATTATGAGAATAGAAAAAAGTTACTTTTTATTTCCAGGGTTCAGTTACATCTTCTGTAAAGTGAAAGTAACATTCACCTCTAGTATTTGCTTTTAAGGATTAAATTACACAATGCATATCAAAGTGTACCTAAGACAACAATACATGTTAGTGACTCTTGCCATTTTCTTAAATAGTTGGTGGAATATTTAAGCATCTGAATACATTTCTGTTACATTCTTTCAAACACAATCACTAAACACACAAAGAAAAAATATATTTAAGAGACTACCAAAGAATGATTTAATGCAAATAGAATTATGGATATTTTGGAATTCTTTTTTTTTTGTGGTACTAGAGATTGAACCCAGGGTCATTCTAACTCTGAGCTATACCCCCAGTCCTATTTTATTTTATTTATTTATTATTTTTTATGGGTGGTACTAGGGATGGAAGCCAGGGGCACTCTACCTTCTGGCTATACCCCCAGACCTATTTTATATTTTATTTGGAAACAGGGTCTCACTAAATTGCAGGGGGGCTCACTAAATTGCTGAGGCTGGCTTCAAACCTGCGATCCTCTTGTCTCAGCCTCCCAAGTACTGGGATTACAAGCATGCGCCACCACGCCCAGCTTATTTTATTTAGTTTTAAATTTTATTGTGTTATTTTGAAACAGGGTCTCGCTAGGTTGTTGAAAGCCTCGCTATGTTTCTGAAGCTGTCTTAATCCTCCTGTCTCAGCCTCTCAAGTGTTGGGATTACAGGCATGTACCACCATGCCCAGATTGAAATTCTTAAGAATAGATTTTTCAGGACATTAATGCTGGGCACTCCTTAGTTATAAGAACTAGAATAGCTAATTTTCCCTGATAGCCCACATTGTCAAATAACTCAAAGCTAACAGTCATAAAATTTAAAGCATTAGCAGTTTGATTTTTACCTTTAAGTATTTGTCAAGAAAAGCATCTTAGAGAGTTTAGTTCTATCTTTGTCCCTTGAGATACAAAATCATATTTCCATAATACTGAGTAAATGTCTCAGTGTAGAAATGAATCATAAAAAAGATAGCTTAAAGATTCCTGTCAGAAGGCCCCTTAATCTTACTCAATACAACATAGAAAGAAAGAAAAGATCATGAACCCTGTGTGACACAACAAAATTACTACATTCACAGAAAGTTAAAATGGGGAAAAGGAGTTATTTGGAACATTCATTGTACTCAAAGAAAAAACAGAGAGTATTTGTTTTAAAAAAAAATTAGAGGATCAAACCCTAGGATGCTTGCACAATGATGTTCATTGTAGCATTGCTTAAGAAATAAAAAAAAAAAAAACCTGGACACAGTCTAACCATCCACTAATAGCCAAGTAACTAAAAAGGTCATAATAATCCATTTATAATCTCAAATACAACAGGACAATTAAATACAATGATGTAGGTCCTTGTATATATGCACACAAAGAACATAAGTAATGTCCTTAAGTTGAAACACCAAACTTCTATTTATGTTAATAACAAAATAGAACATTATTTATTTGTTTCATTTATATAAAAATTCTAAAATAGAAACCATAATGAATGAAGTAATTGATTACTTGTATTTTGTTTTAGGAGAGGCAATTCTATGATTGAATATAGTGAACAAGAAGTATTTTTGTTTCATCCATATCCATATCATGTTTTTTTTTTACTATAAATGTGTTTACATTAGTTATTTACTATTATATTATGACAATTTGGTTGGAATAGAATTCTAGGTGGAAAAATATTGCTTAATGGTACTGTAACAAGATTGCCCATCTTCTGATATCTAATGTGGATTGGTATATTAGGGTTAAGCTAAATTTCATTCCTATTCAAATGATCTGTTTTTATTTCTCTGGAAGGTTTTGAATTTTTTCTTTATTCTCAGTATTTGAAATTCCACAGTTTTTAAATTTCATATGGTGGATTTTAAATTAGACTCTCCAATTAAAGGATAACCTCTCTTCAGGTTTTGGGAACTTTCTTATTTATTCACTAATTTCCTCCTATTTCTTTGGTAGGTTTTTCTGAAACTTATGGGTTGCTTTTCTGTATCAGTAATATATTCTTTTAAAATTCTACTCACGTTAACCTTTGGGGTCAATATTTTGTGAAATTTTATAAACTTTACCAATCAACTTTTTGAAGTTGATATTCTAGTAATCATATTTTTATCTCAGATAGATTTTAATTGATTCTAGCCTATTTCTTTAGCATTGCATGCATCTTCTTTTTATTCTATGTATATAATAACACCACACATTTCTTTGTGTTTTCTTTTTAATTTTCATCTGCTTCTAAAATATCTTTCTTTAGAAGATAATTCTGTGTGCTATGGGTAGATTTTCCTCCAAATATCTGACGATTCTTCACTTTTAGTACAAATACAAGAAATTAGCATTTTTAAGGAAGGTTCACTTTGATGGTTCATTTTATGTATCAACTCGACCATGAGATGTCCAGATATTTGGTAAAACATTATTCTGAGAGTGTCTATGAGGGTGCTTTTGGATGAGATTAACATTTGCATCAGTAGACTAGGCAAAGGAGATTGCTTTTAACATGAATGATTCTCATCCAATCAGTTGAACACCTGAATAGTACACAAAGGCTGAATAAGAGGGAACTCCTCTTGCCTCATGCTTGAGCTAATTTTTTTTCTATCTTTCAGATTCAGACTAAAACATTGGCTCTTCTTAGGCCTTGAGCCTGCTGCCTTTCAAACTGGAACTTACACCACTGATTCTCCTGGTTCTCAAGTCTTCAGACCCAGATTGGAGCTAAACAATTAGCTCTCTGAGTCTCTAGCTTGCCAACTTAACCTTGCAGATCTTAAGCCTTTCAGCCATCATAATTCCATAAGCCACCTATTAATGAATCACTCTCTCCACATACATACATACATATATGGATATATATATATACATGTACATATACACATATACACACATGTATATATGCATATATATACACATATGTATGTGTGTATGTGTTATGTTTCTATAGAGAACTCTAAAATTCTAAGAACCTTCTGAAAATGACTAGATTTTGTCAGTTGTATATTTTACACCAAAGGGATCAGGCGAGGTATAGTCAGGGAGATGATTGTAACGCTGGATCTCTCCAAATTCCAATATGGGTAGGGAGTATGTTTTCTGGGATACCCTGATTCATTATAAATGCCTTGATTTACTCCTAGGTAATTTGATTTCCTTTATTTGGCTAGCCCTTATTCTCTATATATTAAGAGATGGGTAATGTACAATGCCATGTCGTATGCTGTTTTGCTTGTATATATTGGAGAGGAACTGAGGAAGGCAACCATTGCAAGTATGGATTTAGCTATTGTTATCACTTCTCACTCCTGCAGCTCTCATGTCTGCCAGCTCCCATGCTGAATTCTTTTCCAGGCTCTTTTAAATCAGTGACTGCTTATGTAAACCATCCCTGTGTACGTAGTTGAGGCTACACAGGTTTTCTCCTCTTTGTTCATCTATTCTTATTTTTCTGTTTGCTTTCCATATTTTAGAAATCATTGTAATCCCTTAACTGATAATGATGTGCATTCCCCTTTTTCATTTTTATGGGTTCATTATTCTTTCAGTAACATCTTGAAGGAGAAGAGAAAAAAACACATATGTGATCATTTGCCACCTTCAGCAAAATAAGAGCTTTGAGGATGCTATTGATTATTTTAAAAATTAAAAGAGAGGAGTTCTTTTGATTTTCTTTCTTTTTTTCTTCCTTTTTTTCTTTCTCTCTTCTTCTCTCTCTCTCTCTCTCTCTCTCTCTCTCTCTCTCTCTCTCTCTCTCTCTCTCTGTTTCTTTCTTCTTTCTTTTTACTGGGGATTGAATTGAACCCAAGGGCATTCTACCTCTGAGCCACACACTTACAGACTTTATTTATGCATTTATATATATGCACTGGGGATTGAATCCAAAGGCATTTTACCTCCACGTTATACTCTCAGCCTGATTTTATTTATTTAGAAACAGGGTCTCACTGGGTTGATCCTTGAATGTCCTTCTGAAAATCCTCCTAAGTGTATGAATACATGGCTCCTCCCTATTTGGATAGCTATTTTAATCTACAATTTCTACCATTCCTTGTTCATCATATCCTAGGTGAGAAATAGCCCTGTTTACAATTTAAACTGCATTTCAAGACAAAATGAAGCCTTGGTTTATATATAAAATCACAAAAGGATGTCTTACTCTCAGTGGCCAAATTTAACCCTTCCTCAAACATTTCATAGATCCTTTGACTTTTAGATCTAAAAGAGTCCTTATAGTACTTATTTCATAGATGAAGAAGCTGAGTCCCAGAGATATAGTAATTTGCTCAAAGTTAAGAGTTTAGTTTTACAAAGACATTGATCTAGAATCCTTATCTTTTGACTATTGTATTCAATTCTTATTTCATAATATTCAGAATTATATTAGCAGCCAAACTTCTATATCAAGTACCAAGTGTTTTTTTCACCTCCTAAGTTATTTTTATTGTATCCATGATATATCCAGATGCATTGTATTTATAGAATCTTGTGATTTAAAGACAGAAAAATTTCAAAACTAATGAGCAGAAAATTTAGAGATAAGGGGAATCTGACTATAACTTACAAATAATGGATCAAGGTATCGTAGAAAATATTTTTCATAAGGTCCTTTTCCAAATGTATGGTATAACTGACTACAAGATTTCATTATCATAAAGGAAATACTGTAGACCCTGTATTCATGATACATCCAGAATCCATCCATACCTTAACCACTTCACTGAGGGGCTAACCATCATCTAAGCTGAACCACTATTATCTATTCCCTGTAGATGGCCTTTTCCTAGGTTTTCTATTTCTATTCTTATGCATTACCCCAAATCTATTTTCAACCCAGCAACCAAAGTCATCCTTTAAGAAAAAACAACCTCTGGCAATGTTTATTAATTTCCTTATTTTAAAATAGAGGTTATTTTTACAATAACAAAATTGTACTTTAGTATTATTGAATATTTATAAAATATAGAATTTTCCAAGAGTGAAAGTAGAATATAAATGCCACTACCCAGAGACACAGCTATTCATACTTAAGTATTTTCATCTAATTCTTGATCTATATACCTATAGATCTGTGTATGTATGTGTATGTATATATATATATATATATATATATATATATATATATATATATAGCAAGCTTTTTTATTATTGTCTTCATTTGACAGATAAGAAAGATGGTATAAAAAGAGGTTAAGCAACCTGTGCAAGATCACACAGTAATTTGCAGACCCAAGATTGAAAACCAAGCAATGTGATTCCAGGATTTCTATGCATTGCCATTATATCATCCTGCCGCTCTACATGGTGAGGCACTTATTTCAGTGGTTGTGTTTCCTAAACTCAGACTCAAGCTGAAGTGTAGCCTAGTGTTAGAACATTTCCCTAGCATGTGCAGTGCCCTGGGTTCCATTCCCAGCACTGCAAAAATAAATAAATTAATAAAAATAATATGAGACCCGTGTCACTCATTTATCATGTTGATATGGGAAGGAACAGCCAGAGCCATAGAAATATTATTAGTTAGGAATTTAGACTTAGGATAGAAGGGAAGAGAATCCCGCTCCCTCCCCCACCACTGCCAGGTGCTGACCCTGACAGAGAGAGTAACCAGACAAGGCTGTAAATCAGGCCCTTTTCCTTATGCATATCAAAGACAAGAGCAGCTAGGATGGT
>PVLC010012682.1:0-14962 GCA_004027655.1 Graphiurus murinus
GTACTGAGGATTGAACTTAGGGGCGTTCTACCTCCGAGCTATACCCCCAGCCCTATTTTTTATTCTTTATTTTGAAACCGAGTCTCACTAAGTTGCGGAGGACCTCACTAAGTAGCTGAGGCTGGCCGCGAACCCGGATCCTCAGGTCTCAGCCTCCCGAATGCTGGGATTACAAGCGTGCGCCACCACGCCCGGCTAGGCCCTGCACCTGTGATGGTCCTATCTCAGCCTCCCAAATACTGGGATTATAGGTGTATGCCACTACACCTGGCCATCAGGAACTATTTTGAATACCCTTATTCCAGTAAATCAGAAAACCTAGAAGAAACCAACAAATTTCTAGGTGCATACAACCTACTTAAATTGAACCAAGAGGGCATAGAAAGTCTAAACTAATAACAAAGGGATTGAAGCAGCAATAAAAAGCCTTCCAACAAATAAAAGCCCAGACCAGCTGAATTCCCAGCTGAATTCTACAAGAACTTTAAAGAACCTAAGCACAATGCTCCTCACATTAATCTATGAATAGAAAGAGATGGAATGCTTCCCCCTTTCGTTCTATACAGCCAGTATCACCTTGATACCAAAATTGAATAATGAAAGAAAATTACAAGCCGGGCGTGGTGGCGCACGCTTGTAATCCCAGCATTCGGGAGGCTGAGACCAGAGGATCCGTGTTCACGGCCAGCCTCAGCTACCTAGTGAGGCACTCTGCAACTTGGTGAGACTCGGTTTCAAAATAAAGAATAAAAAATAGGGCTGGGGGTGTAGCTTGGAGGTAGAATGCCCCTGAGTTCAATCCTCAGTACTGCAAAAAAAAAAAGAAAAGAAAAGAAAATTACAGACCAATATCCTTGATGAACATAGGCACAATTTTTTTTTCTTTAATTTCAGTACTGGGGATTGAACACAGGGGCATTCTACCTTCAAGCTACATCACCCTGGTCCTTTTTATTTTTATTTTGAAATAGTATCTTGCTAAGTTGTTGAGACTGGCCTCAAACCTGTGATCCTCCTGTTTCAGCCTCCCAAGTACTGGGATTACAGGTGTTTGCCACTGCACTTATTGACACAAAATTCCTTTCTTCCCTCCCTCCCTCCCTCCCTCCCTCCCTTCCTTCCTTCCTTCCTTCCTTCCGATTGAACCTAGGGGCATTCTTCTACCAAGCTAAACCCTCAGCCCTATTTTATTTTTTAGTTTGAAACAAGGCCTTGCTAGGTTGATGAGAATCTCATTACTTGCTGAGGCTGTTCTCAAACCTGTGATTCTCCTGTCTCAGCCTCCCAAGTACTGGGATTTTCAGGCATGTGCCACCAGGCCCGGCCTTTTTCCTTTTTAGTTGTAAGAGTATTTTTGTTGTTGTTGTTTTTCTGGATATAAGTCCCCTACTAGATATACAATTTACAAATGCTGTCATACCATGGATTGTTTTTTCATTTTCTTGATACCCTTCAAGGCATAAAAGTTTTAAACTTTGATGAAGTACATGTTTTTCTTTTCTTGCCTGGTTCCAGCTGGAAGCTCTTGAGGAGAATCTCTTTCCAGGCCTTTTTCTTGCTTCTTAGGCTACCTGCATTCTTTGGCTTATGACCTCTACCTCCTTTTTCCTGTCATGTCACTCCAACCTCTGCTTCAATTGCCGTAGCTACTTTCTCTGACTTTAAGCCTCTTAACCTTCTTCTTATGAGGATCCTGTGATTACATTGGGCCCACTCAGAAAATGCAAGGTAATCTTTATATCTCAAGAACTTTAAAAAAAATATTTTTTATTATTTTATTTTTTTATTAGTGTGTTGTAATCATACATCTTTGTAAGGTACAAGCTGGTAGAGGCATACATGCACACATCTCTCATTTAACCCTTCTCCAATTCCCGCCCCATTCCCTCCCCTCTCCCTCCTTCTCATGTTCAGTTTAGTGATTGACTTTGATATTTTTGTGAAAGTACATCATGTGCATTAGGGTGTTTCCCTCTGCCCCTGCCCCATCCCCTTCAGTTAATTCATCTCCTTTGCTTATATCTCAAGAACTTCAATCATATCTGCTTATTCTCTTTGTCAGGTTCTGGGGATTAGGACATGGGCATATTTGGGTAGAGGCATTACTCTACCATTCCATCTTAACAATATCAAGTCTGATTGATCTTTGAATATAGGATATTCTCCTATTTATTTGGGTCTTTAATTTCTTTCAACAATGTTTTATAGTTTTTTTAGTAGAAGTCTTGTATTTCCATGGTTGAATTTACTCCAAAATATATTTTATTCGTTTAATGCTGTGGTAAATGGAATTATTTCCTCAATTTCATTTTTAGATTGTTTATTGCTAGTATATATAAATATTGTTGCTTTTTGCATATTGATCTTGTACCTGTAACTTTAATCAAATAATATAATTTTTCATTTTCCTTTCCAATCTGGAACTCTTCATCCTTATCAATTTACAAAACCAAGTGTTGTCTGTGCCGTAGGATGCATGGACTGAGGGACGATTTTGCATGCATTGAATTGGGAAATGCTTTTTAATGTGCTACTATGTTATTAGGGAATGCAGTTCTAGGAGGCAAGAATCAGAGAAAATGAAGTGAGACAGAGAAGGAAGGAGAGGCAATATAAGGGTATATCTTAGAACTTTTTATTATTTGATATCAAGTAATATTTGATATCAGGGAGATTGCTCAGTCTCCTTGAATTGTCTTACAGAACATAAAGGAGAATATCCTATGGCTCCCACCTCCCCTTGAACATGATTCAGAACTGATAAATGTTTTGCTGGTGAATAGCCCTTTCTAATTTCTATCATTATTGGTTTTTTAGTTTGGGTTGTGGAGATTGTAGGATTATAGAAATAGCTCTATTGGAGCCGGGCATGGTGGCACATGCTTGTAATCCCAGCATTCGGGAGGCTGAGACTGGAGGATCTGGGTTCGCGGTCAGCCTCAGCTACCTAGTGAGGCACTCCGCAACTTAGTGAGACTCGGTTTCAAAATAAAGAATAAAAAAAAAAAAAAAAATAGGGCTGGGGGTGTAGCTCGGAGGTAGAATGCCCCTGAGTTCAATTCCCAGTACCGCGCAAAAAAAAAAAAAAAAAAAAGATATTGCTCTATTGCTATTTGTATTGCTTACAAACTTAAGTGCCTTAAATTCCCTGTGTGTGTGTTGTGTGTTTTGTGTGTGTGTGTGTGTGTTGTGTTTTCAGTTGTTAGATGAGAAAAAGGGTTGGCCATAGTTCATAGTCTTGTTATAACTATGACAACTCTTAATGGTTGGAAACTTAAAAAAACATAAAAACAAGGATTTAATACATTTAATCTTCAATGTCATAATTTTTTTCCTATTTTGTTTAGCCCTTATTTTTTGTATAGGTTTTGGGAACATAAGGAATAATTTTATAACAAAGTAGCAAATTGTTAGTTTTTTAAAAAATGTATTTATTTTTAATTGGTGCATATATTGGCCATTTGTATTTCTTCTTTTGTGAAGTGTCTATTTAGATCCTTTGCCTATTTTTTGATTGGGTTATTTGTTTTCTCAGCTGTGAGTTTCTTGAGTTCTCTGTATATCCTAGTTATTAGTTCTCTATCAGAAGAGTAGCTGGCAAAAATTTTCTCCCACTCTGTGGGCTCTCTGTTGAGGTTCTTTTTTTTTTTTTTTTTTTTTTGCAGTACTGGGGATTGAACTCAGGGGCATTCTACCTCTGAGCTACACCCTCAGTCCTATTTTTTATTCTTTATTTTGAAACCGGGTCTCACTAAGTTGCGGAGTGCCTCACTAGGTAGCTGAGGCTGGCTGCGAACCCGGATCCTCCGGTCTCAGCCTCCCGAATGCTGGGATTACAAGCGTGTGCCACCACGCCCGGCTCTGTTGAGGTTCTTGATAGTTTCCTTTGCAGCACAGAAGCTCTTCAGTTTAATGCAATCCCATGTATTGATCTTCCTTTGAGTTGCTTGTGCTTTGGGGGTCTTGTTGAGAAAGTTTTTACCTGTGCCTATGTGATGAAGTGTTGGGCCTATGCCCTCTTCAAGTAGCTGCAAGGTCTCTGGCCTGACTTCCAGGTCTTTGATCCTCCTTGAGTTGACTCTTGTGCAGGGTGAGAAAGTGGGGTTTATTTCCATTTTCCTGCATATGGTTAACAAGTTTTGCTAACACCATTTGTTAAAGAGGCTATCTTTTTCCAGTGTATGTTTTTGGCTCCTTTGTCAAAAATCAGTTGACTGTAAGCACATGGGTCTGTTTCTGAATCTTCTGTTGTGCTCCATTGGTCTGTCTGTTTTTGTGCCAATATCATGCTGTTTTTATTACTGTGGTTTTGTAGTAGAGTTTGAAGTCAGGTATTGTGATACCTCCTGCATGGTTCTTGTTGCTAAGAACTACTTTGGCTATCCTGGGCTTTTTGTTGTTCCAAATGAATTTAAGGACTGATGTTTCTATGTCTCTGAGTAGTGACCTTGGTAGTTTCATGGGTATTGCATTGAACCTGTAGATCATTTGGGGGAGGATGGCCATTTTGATGATATTTATTCTGCCTATCCAAGGGCATGGAAGATCTTTCCGTCTTCTAAGGTCTTCATCGATTTCTTTTTTCAACTTTTTATAGTTTTCCTTATAGAGGTCTTTTACCTCTTTTTTTGGGTTTATCCCTTAGTATTTTATTTTTGGGGGTGCTATTGTGAGGGGATTGTTTTCTGGATTTCTTTTTCTGTGGATTTATGGTTGACGTACAGGAAAGCTTCTAATTTTTTAAGATTGATTTTGTATCCAGTCACTTTGCTGAATTTGTTGATCAGTTCTATAAGTTTTTTGGTTGAATTTGTTGGGTCTTCTAGGTATAATATCATGTCATCTGCAAAGAGGGATAGTTTTAGTTCTTCTTTCCCTGTTTTTACCTCTTTGATTTCCTTCTCTTGCCTTATTGCTCTGGCTAGAGTCTCAAGTACTATATTGAACAAAAGAGGTGGTAATGGACATCCTTGTCTTGTTCCTGTTTTTAGTGGGAACTCTTGCAGTTTTTCTCCATTTAATATGATGTTGGCTGTGGGCCTATTGTATTTTGCCTCTATGATGTTGAGGTATGTTCCTTCTATTCCAATTCTCTGCAGTACTTTTAGCATGAATGGGTGTAGGATCTAGTCAAATGCGTCAATTGAGATGATCATGTGATTTTTGTATTTGATTCTGTTTATGTGGTGAATTACATGGATTGTTTTTCATATGTTGAACCAGCCTTGCATCCCTGGGATGAACCTGACTTGGTCATGGTGTATAATTTTCTTGATGTGGTTTTGAATGTGCATTGCTAGTATTTTGCTTAGCAGTTTTGCATCTAAATTCATCAATGTTAAAGGCCTATAGTTTTCTTTTCTTGAGCTGTCTTTATTTGGCTTTGGTATTAATGTGATGTTGACTTTATAGGATGTGTTTGGGAGGGTCCCATTTCTTTCTATTTCATGGAATAGTTTGAGGAATATTGGGATTAGCTCTTCTATAAATGTTTTATAAAATTCACTTGGAATACCATCTGGCCCTTGGCTTTTGTTTGATGGTAAACTCTTTATTGCTGTTTCTATTTGATTTTTATTGTTCTATTTAAGTTTTCTATATCTTCTTGACTCAATGTAGGAAGGTTATATGTATCAAATTGTTAGTATTAAAAATGATATTTGCTGGACATGGTGGCACATGCCTGTAACCCCGGTACTTATGAGACTGAGACAGAAAGATCACAGGTTCAAGGCCAACCTGAGCAACGTAGGGAGGTCCCTTACCAACTTAGACTTGTTTCAAAATAAAAAAATAAAATAGATTTGGGTTGGGAGTATAACTCAGATGTAGAATGCCTCTGGTTTCAACTTCTAATACCAGAGTTAAGCCTAAGATGTTGTCTGAGTGAAACACCTCTCCATGCTGTGAGCTCGAATCAAGTCTTCCATAAAAGCAGCTTCTTGACGGAAGGGAAAAAAAAAAAAAAAAAAAAAAAGCAAACAAAGCAACAAGAATTGAAATACAGCTGAAGAGACCCCAGAAAGCCACCAGGGAGAGCAAAGGAGCCGGTCCATGCAGCAACGGCCATTAAGCTGCATCCCGACACAGGGGTCCAATAACACCACTGCGCACCCAGCGACCTGGCGTGGAGTAAGAGACTCCAGAACTCCACATCCTAACAAGGCGGCATATTCCCACACCTTCCACAGCAACTGGAACGCATGGTACGACCAGCATAAGCCCCCGCAGGACCACCCCAGCTCACCTCTCCCTCTAGAGCCGGAGCAGCGATCAACTGCACTGCAGAGCTTGAATGAAAACTGCCACAAATGCAGCCTCTTGACGGAAGGAAAGAAAAGCAAAGCAGCAAAAAAGTGAAGAAAACAATGAAAGCAGCTGAACAGAACCCAGGGAGAACAAAGGAGCCAGCACTCGCCGCGAACCAGCAGCTGCCATTTTGCCAGCCACCCAGACCTTCAATGACCTCCTGTGCACCCAGCAACCAGAAGTGGAGTAAGCAACTATGGAACTCCACACCATAATCAGGCGGCATATTCCTGCGGGATCGACAGCGATCAAGAAGACCTGGGACAACCATCTTAAGCCTGTGCTGAGGACACTCGGCTCACCCCTCCCACCAGAGCCAGAGCAGCAGGGATCTGTAAGTTAAGTTGCACCCCTCGGGTACGGGGGCCCCTATACAAAGGACAGACTGAATTACCCGCCCTCCTAGCGATTAGATAGGAACAGGAGTGTGGGAAGAACCCAGTGCACACAGGGCTTAGAGACCTTCCAGGCACACTGGAAAATGCCTGGCATTTAGATTGTACTCCTGCCACTAGCAAAGGCAGAGAGAGAGACGCAGACAGGCCCTGTGGAGAGCTCAGAGACACAAGCTTGCAGCGGGAGAGTTATCAGCGGAACTTCCAGCCTGCACTGACAGAGACATGCTAGAATATATAAAAGAGTGAGCAGATATTTAAAAGCTGAAAATATCCACGCAGATCCAAAAGGGCTGCAGAGACCAACTCAGATCTGTACTTACAAACTATCGGGTTTTTTTCGTTGTTTTCTTTGTGTGTGTGTGTGTTGTTTTATTTGTTTTTACTCTGTTTTTGTTTTGTATTGCCTTGATTTGTCTATGTTTGTTTGGATGATTGGTTGCTATGTTACTTTTTGCTCAGTTTGTTGACTCTCATCCTTATCCCTTTTACAAGCTTCCCTCCCTCTTTCTCATCTATATTCTCCTCATCACTTTTTCTTTTCTCTTTTCTTCTTTCCCTGTCTCATATCAAGACCATCTCATACTACCATACCTGAAATTCTACATTGACTACCAGAATCCCCCGATATATCCACTATCTCTAATCTTTACCATATTATCATCTAAACACACTCAACCTCTTATTCATTGGACCATACCTTCTACTTTACCCTATTCTTGCATTCATCACTGTGACTTCTCACCCAACCTTTACCACTGAACACAATCTTTCCCTGTATATACCAGCGGATACCTCTAAACCCCCACTGCAGAGATTGGATGAAAAAGCTTGCAAGAGCAGCAAACATATAAATTTAAGAACAGGGAAACCATGGGAAGGAAAAATACCAGAGAAACAATGAGCCACCACAACCCCACAATAACAGAACTCAACAACACTGAATGGCAGAGATTATCAGAAGAACAATTCAGATCTTTAATAGTAGAAATGATACAAAACTTCCAGAAAGAATGCAGAGAGAACTGGAAAGAAATAAAGGAATAAACAAAGAACCCAACACCCTGAACAGGAATCAAAGAGAAGTCTTGAAGAAAATGAAGAATGTGAAAGATGCAATAATTGAAGTGAAAGCATCAATACAAACTATAAACAGTAGATTAGACCACATGGAAAATAGAATATCACTCTTAGAAGATGACCATTCCAAAAATGAATCTATAGTACATAATTTAGAAAAAAATTCGACAGTATGAATTGGACATCGATGAGATCTTGGCCAAGTTTAAAAGAGCTAACTTGTTAACCATATGCAGGAAAATGGAAATAAACCCTACTTTCTCACCCTGCACAAGAG
Source organism: Graphiurus murinus (assembly GCA_004027655.1). NCBI lineage: Eukaryota > Metazoa > Chordata > Mammalia > Rodentia > Gliridae > Graphiurus > Graphiurus murinus. Next base: position 8,062 of record PVLC010012682.1, read on the forward strand.
TCAACTCAAGGAGGATCAAAGACCTGGACGTCAGGCCAGAGACCTTGCAGCTACTTGAAGAGGGCATAGGACCAACACTTCAACACATAGGCACAGGTAAAAACTTTCTCAACAAGACCCCCAAAGCACAAGCAACTCAAAGGAAGATCAATATATGGGACTGCATTAAACTGAAGAGCTTCTGTGCTGCAAAGGAAACTATCAAGAACCTCAACAGAGAGCCCACAGAGTAGGAGAAAATTTTTGCCAGCTACTTTTCTGATAGAGGACTAATAACTAGGATATACAGAGAACTCAAGAAACTCACAGCTGAGAAAACAAATAACCCAATCAAAAAATGGGCAAAGGATCTAAATAGACACCTCACAAAAGAAGAAATACAAATGGCCAATAAATGTATGAGGAAATGTTCAACATCATTATCAATCAGAGAGATGCAAATCAAAACTACCTTGAGATTTCACCTAACCCCAATCAGAATGGCAATCATCAAGAACACAAACAACAAATGCTGGCGAGGGTATGGAGAAGTGGGAACCCTAATACATTGTTGGTGGGATTGCAAATTAGTGCAACCACTTTGGAAAACAATATGGAGGATCCTCAGACGAATGGGAATGAACCTACCATATGACCCAGCAATACCACTTCTGGGTATCTACCCAAAAGAATGGAAACCAAACTATCAGACTGATGCATGTGTATCTATGTTTATAGCTGCACAATTCACAATTGCCAAACTATGGAATCAGCCAAGATGTCCATCAACAGATGAATAGATTACAAAACTATGGGATATGTACACAATGGAATTTTACTCAGCCATAAAGAAGAACAAGATCATGTTATTTGCAGGGAAATGGATGCAACTGGAAAACCTTATGTTAAGTGAGGTTAGTTAGTCACAAAAAGTAAAAAAACATATGTTCTCCCTAACATGCAGATGCCAGGGAGAAGATGGAGCATAAGAGAGACTCCAGATGAAAAAGGGAAACGCTAGATAAGCAAAGAAGTTGACTTAAATGAAGGTGATGGACAGAGTGGGAGGTGGGAGAGGGGCCCCCGTAATGCACATGATGTATTTTCACAAATATATCATCAATCACTAAATTGAACTTTTGAGGAGGAGGGAGGGCGAGGGAGTGGGGTGGGAATTGAGGAAGGGGTTAAATGAGAAATGTGTGCATATATGCCTCTATTAGCTGTACCTAACAAAGATGTATGATTAAAATGCACCAATTAATTAAAAAAAAAAAACTTCTAGTACCAAAGGGGAGGGGGGGAAGATATTTGCTCTTTCCTCTTCTCTTCAGATCTTGAATCCTTAACCACTCCCCTTTCTCTCTTCTGACTTCCCTTCCTGAAAAATTAAGTCCAAACTTAGGAGAACAAACAGAAAAGGAGGGAGAATGGCAGCAACCTTTAAAGGGGGTGTTAAAGCCCAGCAGGAACTATGGCCTAGCATAATTGCTAAAGCTCAACTATGGTGAAGCATGTATCTACAGGGGGTTACACATTGAAATGTCAGAGTTGGAAAAAGTGAGGATGACTTGCGTAGAGTTGAGAGAGAGCACAAAGACGTGCGTGTTAAGAGTTTAGGTGGAATGAGTAGGGCAAAGCAGGAGGTGGCAGCAATGGGTGCAGACTCTGAGCCTAAAAAGAGTAAGGAGAGTGTCCTTAATGGAAGGGTGGGGGGCTGCTGTGGCAATGGAAGATTGGTTACTTTATAGGTATTTATCAACTAAGTAAAACAATAAAGGATAACAGAAGCCAAGCTTTTCACTGTCAGAGAAGGGGAGAAGGGTGCTAAACTACAGACAGAAAAATAAGAGTGAATCCTGAGGTGTTGGATTATAATTGAAGATACCTATATAAACTTATGTTTTGTTTTGTTTTGTTTTAATGTGTGTAGTACTGGGGATTGAACCCATGGACACTTTGCCACTGAGATGCACCCCTAGCCATTTTTGTTTTTAATTTTAAAACAGGGTCTTACTAAGTTGCTAAGGCTGGCTTCAAACTTGTGATCCTTTTGTCTCAGCTTCCCAAGTACTGGGATAACAGGCATGTGCCACAATGCCCAGTTAATGATTTTTAATATACATTGAAAAAAATATGTGTTCTCTTCACTGAGAGGGCCTGGGAAATGTGTAAGCACATCCAATGTCCAGATCTTGGTTTTAGGTACTTCTCTTGCCAAAAGGAATGTCAATGCCTTTGAGAGTTGGTGGAATCTAGGGATTTGGGCTCAAATGAGCCTTGAATATGTTCCTGTGCCAGAAAGCAGGGAAGTTAAGGAATAATGACAATATGTCATACAAAAACCATCTTGCAGGGTTTCCCATTGGTCAAATATGGGACAAATTGAGCATTAAAATAATGATAGTAATAGATTATATAACCCATGAGTAAAGTAGAAACCCACGATGTCATCACCTTATAAATTAAAAAAATTAAGCTTAAAGTTTATGAGTATATTTGTGTAATACCTATATATCTTTCCATGACATATTTTCATTATAAGCAGAAAAAGAGGAACTTTATAATCGGGAAGCTGGGTAGAGTTTGGCCAGGCATGGTGGCACATGCTTGTAATCTCCATACTTGGGAGACTGAGACAGGAGGATTGCAGGTTCAAGGACAACCTCAGCAAGTAGTGAGACTGTTATCAACCTAGCAAGACCTTGTTTCAAAATAAAAATAAAAAATAGAGCTGGGCATGGTGGCACATGCTTGCAATCCCAGTACTTGGGAGGCTCAGACAGGAGAATTGCAGGTTTGTGGCCAGCCTCACCTACTTATTGAAGCCCTCCACAACTTAGTGAAAACCTGTTTCAAAATAAAGAATAAAAACAGGTCTGGAGATGTAGTTTTGAGGTAGAATGCCCCTGGGATCAATCCCCAGTATAAAAAAAAATGGGACTAGGGGTGTAACTTGGAGGTAGAATGTTCCTGGATTCCATCCCCAGTATCACAAAAACAAAACAAAACAAAAAATAAGCAGAGTTCACCTCATCAGCAATAAGCCATTGTGTACCATTGATAAGACACAGTAAGAATATAGAATCACTTCTTTGATATTTCTGTTAAAGATGCATAATCTGAATCCAATCATGATGAAATAACACACATACATTATTAGGGTCATTCTTCAAAGTAACTGGCCTGTAGTCTTTAATAGTATCAAGGTAATAAAGTTAAGTAAAGACTAAGATGGTTCCAGATTGAAGGAGACTAGAGAGCTAAAAACTAAATGCAGCATATGACTTTGGACTGGATTCTGATTGGGACAGTTGGCAAAACTTGAATAGTCTGTGGGTCCTATGTGATAATGTTTCAGTATTGATTTCTGATTTTGATTTTTATGGTTATATAAGAATATGTAAAGCCGGGCGTGGTGGCGCACGCTTGTAATCCCAGCATTCGGGAGGCTGAGTCCGGAGGATCTGGGTTCGCGGCCAGCTTTAGCTACTTAGTGAGGCACTCCGCAACCTAGTGAGACCCGGTTTCAAAATAAAGAATAAAAAATAGGGCTGGGGGTATAGCTTGGAGGTAGAATGCCCCTGAGTTCAATCCCCAGTACCGCAAAAAAAAAAAAAAAAAAGAATATGTATATTTTTTGTTTGTTTGGTGGTGCTGAGATTGATCATAGGGTCTTGGTGCATGCTAGGCAAGTACTCTACCACTGAGCTACATTTCCAGACCAATAATATCCTCATTTCAAGGAAATATACAAAAATTCTAGGGTGATGAGGCAATATGTCGACAACTTATTCTCAAATGGCTCATAAAAAATTATTGGAACTGTACTTGTCAACTTCCTTGCAAGTTTAAGATTGAAAATAAAAATGAATAAATATGGTATTCAATCTTAATGAACTTTAATTAATCATGAGTGCCCATTAAGTATTTACTTTGAGTTAAGAGAATATGTTTTCCTTAGCTTATATTTCAAATATGTAGTTATTTGTGTAAGAATCATTATTAAATGTTTTATTTTTATTTCATGTTCATTTTAAAGATTAAATTATCAGCAGAACAAACATGTATAACTCATTTTTTTTTTTTTTTTGGTACTGGTGATTGAACCCCAGGGGCATTCTATCTCTGAGCTACAGCCCCCTCCCCCTTTTTGTGATGCTGACATTGAACTCAGGAGCATTCTACTTCTGAGATATACCCCCAGCCTTATTTTCATTTTTTATTTTGAAACAGGGTCTCACTAAGTTCCTGACAGCCTAAGTTGCTGAGTCTGGCTTTGAACCGGCGATCCTTCTGTCTCAGCTTTACAGGCATGTGCCACCATGCCCAGCATCCCCAGCCCTTTTCATTTTGAAATAGGATCTCACTGAGTTGCTGAGACTGGCCTCCAACCTGTGATACTCCTGTCTCAGACTCCCAAGTTCTAGGATTGCAGGCCTATATTATAGGTCTGGCTGTATAACTCATCTTAATTTTATTCATTCATTTATTTGTACTGGGGATTGAATCCAGGGTTGATGAGAGTCTCACTACTTGCTGAGGCTGTCCTTGAACCTGTGGTCCTCCTTTTTCAGCCTCCCAAGTACTGGGGTTAAAAGCATGCACCACCTCTCCTAGCTCTAATTTCATTTTATATAATATTTGGTTGTTATTCAAATTACAAAATAAAATTTGGGGGGTTTTTAAAAACAATGACTGTTGTTCTTGGTTATATAAACTTGTAGTTTCCTTAGTTGGGTGTGATGGCACACACCTGTAATCCCAGGTGTGAGAGGCTGTGTGTAGGAGGTTAAAATAGGATGATATCAGGTTTGAGGCCAACACATGGTGATTTAGTGAGACCCTGAATGAAAATAAAAAATTAAAAGGTCTGGGTTGTAGCTCAGAGGTAGAGCACCTGTGGGTTCAACTTCTAGTACCATACACACACACACACACACACACACACACACACACACACAAAATGCAGTTTTCTTATTCTTTTTTTTTTTTTTTTTTGTGGTACTGGGGATTGAACTCAGGGGCATTCTACCTCCGAGCTATACCCTCAGCCCTATTTTTTATTCTTTATTTTGAAACAGGGTCTCCCTCAGTTGTGGAGTGCCTCACTAGGTAGCTGAGACTGGCCGCGAACCCGGATCCTCTGGTCTCAGCCTCCCGAATGCTGGGATGACAAGTGTGCACCACCATGCCCAGCTCAGATTTCTTTCTTTTTTTTTTTTTTTTTCGGTACTGGGGATTGAACTCAGGGGCATTCTACCTCCGAGCTATACCCCCAGCCCTATTTTTTTTTTATTCTTTATTTTGAAATCGAGTCTCACTAAGTTGCGGAGTGCCTCACTAGGTAGCTGAGGCTGGCCTCGAACCCGGATCCTCCCGGTCTCAGCCTCCTGAATGCTGGGATTACAAGCCTGCGCCACCACGCCTGGCTTCAGATTTCTTATCCTTAAAGCTTTGTAAGTATTGGTGTTTAATTTTACTTTTTATTTGTATAAAATGGCAGCATTATTAAAAGCTAATACATAGTAAGCACTTACTTTGTTCCAGGCACTATGTTAAGGGTGTAACATGTCTTAATTTATGTTATCCTCATATTGTTTTGCACTTTTACAAATGAGGAAATGAGCCCTGGGTAAAGAAAAGTATCCAAGTTCATATAGCTAATTAAGTGGGAGAGCTGAAGTTGGAACCCAGGTGTTACCAATAAGCAGAGGGTTCTTTTGCTCAGTTCAGATAGAAGTCATGACTAGGTAAAGTGCAGCTCCCTTAGTGTTAGCAGCTCTGAGCTTTAAATGCCAGTGGTTCTCAGCTCTTTGTGTTAGCAGCTCTCAGCACTGTTCTCTTAGCAGCTGGAGCCAGCAGCTACTGGGAGCTCTCTGGAACTCTTCCAGCAGCCAGAGCACACAGATTTCTGTCATTCCTAGCCATTTCTCTGGCTGCTAGCACCCTGAGTACCAACAGTCTTTAGTGTTACCAGCTTTTAGTGTAACCAGATCAGCCTGCTCTACTCAAGATAGGAATCACAAATAGGCTAAATAAAGGTATAGGACTTACATCTTACATATAGCACAAGAGGAGCAGTACACGGTGTCCCAGCCTGAGGGGAAGCAGTACATGCACTGTTCTAATAAAGGTGAGGGAAGGCTGCTTATATAGGTAGAAAAGTTAGGCTCTCACATATGCACAATGTTCTGCCACTCACCTCAGACTTTCTGCTTAGTCCTGGGAGATGAGGGGCTCTTAACAGGTGAGTGGGGATATATGGCTGCAGAGGGTTGGAGTCATCCAGAGAGGCTGTGGCATGGAGTCATCTGGGCAGATCACTACAACCGAAGCTGCAGCATCCAAAGCAAAGCCTCTAAACAGGGAGGCATTTGGGGGGAAGCCATGGCTGTCAAAGATGGAAGAAAAGAAAAAATTATAAAGTACCTATTGGGAAATATCAGACCCTTCTTTTTCCCTCACAAGGGGTTTGGCTCTTCTGTCCAAGATCTTAATCACTTTGCTGTATTTAATTTTGCATAGTGAAAAATAAATTGAACAGTTAAAGTCCTAAAGAGTGAGAAGGGTAAGAAAATCAGTTAAGGAAGTTATATACTGAAATTATTTCATTTCCTGGCTATGAATAAGAAAATTCAAGCCGAGTGTGGTGACGCACCCTTATAATCCCAGTACTTGGGAGGCTGAGACAGGAGGATCCGGGTTCATAGCCAGCCTCAGCTACTTAGTGAGGCCCTCCACAACTGAGACACTGTTTCAAAATAAAGAATAAAAAAAAATAGGGCCAGGGGTATATCTTGGAGGTAGAATGCCCCTGGGTTCAATCCCCAGTACCACACACAAAAAAAGAAAATTCAGATAGAAGTTTTATGTATAGTATATGACCAAACTTTATTGTCTTAATAACATCCATCCATTC
>PVLC010012682.1:15062-33112 GCA_004027655.1 Graphiurus murinus
GTACTGGGGATTGAACTCAGGGGCATTCTACCTCCGAGCTATACCCCCAGCCCCATTTTTTATTCTTTATTTTGAAACCGAGTCTCACTAAGTTGCGGAGTGCCTCACTAGGTAGCTGAGGCTGGCCGAGAACCCGGATCCTCCGGTCTCAGCCTCCCGAATGCTGGGATTACAAGCGTGCGCCACCACGCCCGGCTTCCATCCATTCTTATTGTGTTTTAATGTGTCTTACAATGCACATTTTACCCATCTAGCAGGTGCTGAACAATAACTTCATTGTTGAGTTCAATATATTTGGTTTACATACTGTGGATTTATTATGTATTTGTGTAAAATTAACCTTGTCTCTGTAGTACAAGATGGTTTAAGTTGGTGATGGTCATTTTTAACACAAATAGTTCACTTTGTGGTGTAGGTAAAAAAGAAAAAAAAAAAAAACCAAACAGGTGACTACATAAATGGAAAAATATATTATTGATTTTATTTACCTTATCTGTATTTGCCTTTATGATCTATTCCATGGAAGTTTAGATATCCTCAGTTTATATTATGTTATGGAATCTTGTAAAAAGCATTAAGTTCTACCAAGGGAAGAAAACAGCACAGAATTTGGAAGTTTTACTGAAAGAGTAGTTTATAAAACTCATTTTAAGAATGATCTGCTTTGATGATTATAATCTAAATATGTGGTTCAAGCTGGGCATGGTGGTAGATGCCTGTAATTTCAGTATTTAGGAGGCTGAGACAGGAGGATTATAGGTTCGAGGACAGCTTTAGCAAGTAGTGAGAATCTCATCAACCTAGTGAGACCCTATTTCCAAATGAGAAATAAAAAAAAATTGGACTGAGGGTGTAGTTCAAAGGTAGAATGCCTCTGGGTTCAATCCCCAGTATCATTAAATAAATAAAAGATAAATAAATAAATAAATAGCTCATTTAGTAACTGCTATAAACTCTGTGATCCTAGAGGTCCCAGTAAGGCTATGAGTATATACTATAAGAGAAAAAGGTGTGCAGCAACCTTTAATAGCTCCTTTTATGGAAAGATGTTTTTCCTCAAAGAGTTCAGCTGCCTGAGGTAATGTATCTAAAGTTCTAGTTAAAGTATAAAGTTCTCTCTGGTCTAAGGTCCTGTGTAGTTTGTTTACTGGCAAACTATCAAGTATAGCAGCGATTTATTATCATGTTGCAAATACAAATATTTCAAAAAAGCATGTTAGCAATTTTTTCAGTTTTTTTTTTTTTAAATAGTATATGCTCATTTAAGAATAGAATTGAAGCCAGATGTGGTGGCGCATGCTTGTAATCCCAGTACATAGGAAGCTGAGACAGGAGGATCGAAGGTTCACAGCCAGCCTCAGCTAGTGAGGTCCTTTGCAGTTTAGTGAGACCCTGTTTCAAAATAAAGAATAAAAAATAGGACTGGGTGTATAGCCTGGAGGCAGAATGTCCCTGGGTTCAATCCTCAGTACCAAAAAAGAAAGGAAAAAAAAAAAAAAAAAAGAATAGAGGGATTGGGGATATATCTCAGTGGCAGAGCATGTGTTTAGGTTCTGGGTTCAATGCTTGAGGTCCTGGGTTCAATTCCCAGGACCAGAAATAAAATTAAAAACTATTTGTTCACTTCAGCAAACTTCACTGATTCACTGAGAATCTATTTTATAGTACCTATTTATTTATTTATTTTTGCCGTACTGGGGATTGAACTCAGGGGCATTCTACCTCCGAGCTATACCCCCAGCCCTATTTTTTTATTCTTTATTTTGAAACCGAGTCTCACTAAGTTGCGGACTGCCTCACTAGGTAGCTGAGGCTGGTCTCGAACCCGGATCCTCTGGTCTCAGCCTCCCGAATGCTGGGATTACAAGCGTGCACCACCACGCCCGGCTATAGTACCAATTTATAATGTTGCCTTTAAGTAAAAAGTTGTTTTTTGTTTTTGTTTTTTTGCAAGTTAACTTTTTTTGGGAGAAAAGTATAGCTGTTAACACTTGCTCAACAAATATGGTCCAGACAAAGTATAGGCAGGCCCAAACAGAATCTCATTTGTTCAGTTTCACAACCACAGGTCACATTTTGGCTCTAGCAATGAATGGATTATCATTCCTTTATTATTACATCTGAGTTCATTGTGCATTCTTATAATATTAATAGATTTCCCTTGAATTTTAGATATTGAGAATTTTTTTTTTTTTTTTTTTTTTTTTTTTTGCGGTACTAGAGATTGAACTCAGGGGCATTCTACCTCTGAGCTATACCCCCAGCCCTATTTTTTATTCTTTATTTTGAAACCGAGTCTCACTAAGTTGTGGAGGGCCTCACTAGGTAGCTGAGGCTGGCTGCGAACCCGGATCCTCCGGTCTCAGCCTCCCGAATGCTGGGATTACAAGCGTGCGGCTGATATTGAGAATTTGAAAGGTTTTAGAAGGTATTTTTAGTCAGGCATGGTGGCTCACACCTATAATCCCAGTATGTGGAAGACTGAGACCTGAGGATGGCAAGTTCGAGGACAGCCTCAGCAAGTAGTGAGACTCTCATCAACCTAGCAAGACCCTGTTTCAAAATAAAAATAAAACAGAGCTAGGGATATAGCTCAGACGTAGCATGCCCCTAGGTTCAATCACCAGTAAAACACACACACACACACACACACACACACACACACACACACACGACGAAGAAGGCATTTTTAGGCTGAAAACTCCATATAATGAATTTATGACTCTTTGAAGCAGTTAGCGAGTGAACTGTTAACTTTTTTTTTTAGCAGTACATTAGTTTTATTAAATATAAAAGACTTCTGTGTATTGCTGAAAAATGGTAATCTATGCCATTAAAGCATGATAGAACTCATACATGAAGTATGTTTTAACAAATAAAAAATTAAAAAGTGATAGTAACAGCTTTGATACCACTTAAACATTATAAAAAGTAAGCATGACTTTTATATAAAGAGAAAAATAAAAATACTTTTAAATTTGTCTTTTAGTTCCCAGAGGTATAGTGTTATAAATGCTAGTCATCAAACAGACTTTGCAAAATGTAGAGCATGAATTTTTTCATGTAGTCAAATAAAAACAAAACAGACACATAATTTAAAAAGGGGGGAGTATAGTATGTGAACTGTTAACTTGAATAGCCTTTTTAAAATCCTTTTTTGAACACTTTTTTTTTTTTTTTTTTTTTTTTTTTGCGGTACTGGGGATTGAACTCAGGGGCATTCTACCTCTGAGCTACACCCCCAGCCCTATTTTTTATTCTTTATTTTGAAACCGGGTCTCACTAAGTTGCGGAGTGCCTCACTAGGTAGCTGAGGCTGGCTGTGAACCCGGATCCTCTGGTTTCAGCCTCCCGAATGCTGGGATTACAAGCGTGCGCCACCACGCCCGGCTTTTGAAAACTTTTTTATATGTAGAAGCAATTGTTATTATAGAGAATTGTTGAATATTTTGCTAAAATTATTTTCTGACTAGTTGGTTAAATTTTTTGAAGATATATTTCTTGAGTTATTCATAATTAGCAAAAGTTGGTTGCAGTCATGTATTGTTCCATATAGTATTCCCTTAGAATTTTTCTTGGTAGTATTGGTTCATGTTCATTTCCATAAAGCATCTTCTAATCATGCTTTATTTCTTTATCATTATCCTTTTGCACTTTTGTAGGTCTTATGGGGCTATGGAATATAATGATATGGCCTTGTATATTATGAAAATAGACTGAACTATTTCTGAAAGAAGCTTAACAGCAGGGCTGCAGCAAGAGAGGCTTTTATGTGATTGCTAGGCTATGAGCTGCTCAGTGGACTTTGATTTCAGAGACAACACATGTTTTAAATTAATTTTTATTGGATATATGCCATTGTAAATGATTCAAATTCAGTTGACTTTCAGACTTTGTAACAAAGAAATGCCACACACTAATTTTTTTGACATAAAATTAATTTGGGGGGTCTTAGTTGCTGAGGTAGAGTGCTGGAGCTTATTGAAAAAACAACAGAGGAGTGTATTTGACATTTTATTAATTTTTTAGAAAGCTTAATTTTAGGTAATTGAAAATGTCATGGAGGGCTATGGGCTACTGTGGAAGCAAGCACAGCATAGTTGTTCCAATGGTAGAAATTTTCAGGAATTGTCAATACAGTTATTTATTTGAATAAATCCTCATGTTGAAATTACTTAGTTCTATACTGTTGAATGTATTTTTCCCAAAAAGTGCGTTTTCTAAAGCAGATGTGAAAAAATATATATGATTTGATAAAAATATTTTTCAATAATCATATTAAAGAATATAAATTCAGTACTGTGATGAATTATTATTAATTCTCCAATTATTTTTAATTTAGTAAGAAGTCATTCATGGCCTTTGCTTAGGTGTGTAACATGTCTTTCTAAAATTAAAACTGTCTCCTAGTTTCTGTCATTGCTTATTCTTAGGGCTTTAATATTTATCTGCCAAATGTGATTTAGTTTGTTTTTTATTGAGGTAGGAGGGAGTATGATTAATCTCATGATTGTGAAGGATTACAAAAATTATTTCTTAGGGACGTGGTAGTGCACACCTGTAATCCTAGTTCTTGGGAGGCTGAGACAGGAGGATCGTAAGTTAAAGGCCAGTCTCAGCAACATAGCAAGACCCTGTTTCTTTCTTTCTTTTTTTTTAAGGACACTCCTGAACTGTTTTATTTTTATTTTTTTTTAAATTTTATTATTCAGCATGGATTTGTTATACATTTCTTGAGTACAACAGGGTTACATATACATTTATGACATATCAATCATTGTCAGAGCACAATTAGCACCACTTCTTCGTTTTCCACGTATAGTACACATTCTTAACAGAGCCTGGTCAAGCAAACTTTCTAGGGTCATAAAACCATAAACCTTTAGGGTCATATGTTTACTTTTTAAGAAGTAGGAGAGGGTCTTTCATCTATGCATCCTAGGAGCAATCACCAGATTTCGAGAAGCCAAAGTAGCCATAGCAGAATAATCCGTATAATTATTCATATATGCAGATAGCAACTGCCAGGAGGGAAAGGGCCCAGCTGGGCTCACACAACTCCCCTGTTTTTATTTTAAAATGCACAAAGGACTGTGCCTGTCTTAGGTCGTTTCCTACCAGGTGCTTAATCTTACCCGTCATGGGGTCTCGATGAGTCATTCAACAAGCCCTGTCTTAGGTTGATGTTGCCCTGAGAAAATCGAACCTGTCATTGACTACCAGGCCCTGTGCGAGTGTAAATCTGCTCGTATATTAACAAAGGCATTTATCACACGGCGTACAACGAGTGGAGTGCATAAGCCTAGAATGCATAAGCCTATTGCTGCTGCTCCTATAACTACTCCCAGCAAGGAGATAAATGAGGGCCAGGTAGTGACCAAGGACAAGACCCTGTTTCAAAGTAATATAAATAAAAAGGACTGGGGCTATAGATTAGAGGTAGAATGCCCCTGGGTTCAATCTCTAGGACCAAAAAAATGTTATTAGCTTTATTGTCTTTAAAAAATTATACTTATTTATTAATTACAACAATATATAAAATTTCAGAAGAAAAAGGTGAAAACCTGGACATCTTTTCCAGATTCCAGCTTTCTTAGAGGTATATACATACAATATTTTATATATATATATATATTTTTTTTTGTTTGATTGTTTGTTTGTTTTTGTGGTACTGGGAATTGAACTCAAGGGCGCTACTTCTGAGCTAGAGGACATTCTACTCCCAGCTCTGTTTTATTCTTTATTTTGAAACAGGGTCTCACTAAGTTGCAGAGGACCATAAGTTGCTGAGGCTGTCCATGAACCTACAATCTTCCTGTCTCAGCATCCCAAATACTGGGATTACAAGTGTGTACCACCACCCCCGGCTATTTTTATTTGTGTGTGTGTGTGTGTGTGTGTGTGAGAGAGAGAGAGAGAGAGAGAGAGATGTTGGTAATTGAACCCAGAGGTATTCTACCTTTGAGCTACAACCCCAGCCCTATTTTATTTTTTGTTTCTTGAAATAGAGTTTCACTAAGTTGTAGAGCCTCCCACATACTAAGATTACAAGCATGCATCACCATGTCTGGCTACAATATTATATTAATAGTCCCATATAATGTTTGTTATTCTATAGCCTTTAGAGATAGATCTCTTGGAGATACAGCTTAGAGATGTATACAAACAGTACTTGATATATCTTAGAGATACATGCACACAGTATTATATTAATAGTCTCATATAATATGTTATTCTGTAACCTTTAAAGTGCTTTTGTAGAACCTTTATCTTTAAAATGAAATAATTTACACATGTACACAGATATTGCTGAGTTTTCCTATTCTACCAATGTAGAGGCGTAATGTTGCTATGAGGAGATTTTTTAAAAACATTATCGTAACTGATAATGCTTATATGTATGTTATAGGTTGTTTTATTTTGTAGTGCTGGGGATTGGATCCAGTACCTTCTGCATGCTAGGCAAGAACTCTACCATGAAGTTACACCCTCAACCCCTCTTAGAGGTTTTCATAAGTTGTTTTGTTTTTACCACATACTGTGTATTAAGTAATGTGGGAAATGCTAAGGAAAATCTACAGATTCTAACATCGAATACAGATAATCAGTACAATAAAAGTTTTCTCAGGCTAAGACAGGAGGATCGCAGGTTCCCAGCCAGCCTTAGCAACTTGTGAGGCCCTCTGCAACTTAGTGAGCCTCTGTTTCAAAATAATAAAAAAATAGGACTGGGGTTGGAGCTCAGAGGTAGAATGCCTCTGGGTTCAATCCCCATTAACTGCCCCCCTACACACGTTTTCTCACTTGTTCTTTCAATAGCATGAGTTGCATTAGATGAAACTATATATTAGGCTTGTATTTTAGGCCGAATTATAAAAAGCAACTAGAGATAAAAAGGTAGAATGGTTTGGATTTGTTGATAGTAGAGAACTGCTAGTATACCTGAATATGAAAGTGAGATGATAAAATATATTAGAAATTTTAATCTGGTAGTTCTATGTCATATAAATTAGAACCACAAGAGTCAGTATGGGATTGTGGTAGCATATGGGTTTGGGCTTACTCTTTGGTATATGGTAGTGTTGGCCATAGTAGTTTCTCTTGGATCTACTAATGTTGGGGCCATGACCCAGGGAGGATGGTACCCTAGAGCTTATCTTTGCTGAGGCAGGGACAGGAGGGGATGAGGTGGGAACCCTGAGGCACTGGAGGTGGCCTGGAGTCTGCTGCAGCACTGGAATCCCAGTTTTAAGAGAGGTGATAACGTCAACTCTTGGGGCCAGATGGTGGAGGCAGTAGACAGATATTAGATATTATCAAGACATCTACAAAGAGGGGCCTAAGCTCAGTAAATAATTCTAAAGTCACAGAAGAATTAAAGAAAAACACATGCAAAATTGCAACATGCTTGAAATTGCCAAATGCAGCTTCACAGTTCACACAGTCCCAAGAAGAATTCAAACTGGAAGACCAGAAGAAGCTAGAATCAATTATTAAGTATACTATTTTTTGGGAGGAGGGGGGCAAGGTCAGTACTGGGATTGAAACCAGATGTGTTCTACCTCTAAGCAGTACCCCCAGTCCTTTTTATTTTTTATTTTGAAACAGAGTCTTGCTAGGTTGCGGAGAGTTTTGATAGGCTAGGTTGCTAAAGCTATCCTTGAACCTTTGGTCCTCCTATCTCAGCCTCCCAAGTACTGGAATTACAGACATGCAACACCTCACCTGGCTAAGTGATGCTTATGAATAAAGAATTTCCATTCAGTGTTCAGTCTGCCCCATTAAGAAGAATTTTAGCACTTGGTGAAGAAGAAAATTTGAATTTGAAGAAATGAACTAAGAGGATGGTGCTAGACCAGAGTCTCCTGATTCTTTTCCTGCTAAAGATCCCCAGTACTTTATTACTAAGGTTCCCGTCAGAACCAGGAATGATGTTACTATCAGAATTGAGAAAATTGAGCCGGACATGGTGGTGCACGCTTGTAATCCCAGCATTTGGGAGGCTGAGACCGGAGGATCCGGGTTCATGGCCAGTCTCAGCCAACTAGTGAGGCACTCCGCAATTTAGTGAGACTCGGTTTCAAAATAAAGAATAAAAAATAGGGCTGGGGGTATAGAATGCCCCTGAGTTCAATCTCCAGTACTGCAAAAAAAAAAAAAAAAAATTGAGAAAATTGGTCTGAAAGTGCATTCATCCTTATGTTACAGGTACTGGAAAGTATCTGCATGGCATAGATTTAACTCCTTTAGCTTCATTTTAATGTGAACACTGGGCTCCAGAAGCATGTTGGAAAATCAAGCAAAGGTGCAGCTATCTATTTTTAATTCAGACACCACAAGTCTAAGAAAAGGCTTTTTTAACACTTGTTTTCTTTTCATGAAGGTGGATGAAATTAAATGTGAGATGATTGTAATAAAACTATACAAGAAACCCATTGACTGTAAATGAAAGAAATTGCAATTATTATTGTGCTTGGGATTCACTCCAGGGGCATTCTACCTATGAGTTATACCCCATTCCTATTTTATTTTAAAACAGGGACTCACTGAGTTGCTGAAGTTCTTGCTAAGTTGCTGAGGCTGGCCTTGAACCTGTGAATCTCCTTTCTCAGCCTCCCAACTACTGGCATTACAGGCATGCCACACCACACCTGTTAGGAAATTGCAATTATTGAACAAAAAGCTGCTTTATCTTCATCTAAATCAAACTTTGCATGAGGAATGATCCTCACATGAATAATCTGGAACTTCTGTGAATTTTACCATGTAGTAGAAACCATTATAACTCTGTGTAGCATAATCACTCTTTAACAGGCAGGAAGTGAGCCATGTCTATGCCAGTAGGCCAGAGTGAGTCCACTGCAAAAGCTGTACTTCAGAATTAAGATCCAGCACAGCATTAATGTATAAGACTTCTTTGGTTCAGGTTGGTAGTAGATTTTGAAATATGTTTTTACTGTTCTATTAATTGTACAGTTAGTATTCTGTTTTCTGATTTACCACTGATCCTGTCCTGTTTCCTGGAACAACCCTGTTGTGATAGGTATGCTCATCTTCAAATTTAATAAGCATGTACTAGACTTTAAACATTTACTTACTTTTGTTCCATCGTGCTCTTTTGGTTTGAGTTAACTTCAGACTTTGGCAGCATGAGAGGAAAGGCCTGTCTGGAAGTTTATAGACTGCTTTTTAGAGGTTGCCTAAATTCATCCCAGTCTGATACTTTTCCTGCTTACAAATAGTGTACTTTTTCCCTATATGAACGTGTCCCCAGCTTGTAACTGATTTTTTTCTAGATGACCAGATTTTTTGAAAGTGAGCTTATTTTTAGTCACATTGATTGGCAGTTCTTCTTCACACTGATTGGCAGTTCAAATCATTGTTTAATGATTTTAGTATTGGAACCATTTCAGAATAATAAAAAATTTTTGGATAGGTTTATAATATATTCTAAATCATGTAATCTAAAAATAATTGAGTCAGACGATAATGAGATATTTTAGGAGTAACTTTTTTTTCTTTTTTAAATATACTTTTACTTGGTACATTGTAATTATACATCATTATTGGAGTATAGAGTGTCAGAAACATACATGCACATGATGCATGGAGCACTTCCTTCTGGGTCCCATCTCCTCCATCCCCCTCTCTGTACATGTCTTTGAGATTGGAATTAGTAATTTTGTGTACATATGTAGCATTATTTCATGCTTTTTTTTTTTTTTTTCAGTACTGGGGATTGAACTCAGAGGCAATCTACCTCCAAGCTATACCTCCAGCCCTATTTTTTATTCTTTATTTTGAAACCGGGTCTCACTAAGTTGTGGAGTGCCTCACTAGGTAGCTGAGGCTGGCCGCGAACCTGGATCCTCTGGTCTCAGCCTTCCAAATGCTGGGATTACAAGCGTGCGCTACCACACCCGGCTTCATGTTACATTTTTTATGTCTTTGTCCCCCTTCCCTCTATCACTCCATTGGAGTCTCTGCTCTTCTACCTGATGTTACCTTTATTTCTGAATTTCTATCTAGCTTCCACATATAAGAGAAAACATATATCTATTTGTTTTTTGAGACTGCCTAACCTCACACACATAATAGAGTATTATTCAGCCATAAAAATACAGTAATGCCATTTTCAGAAAAATGAATGGAACTGGAGATCATCATGTTGAACAAATTCTCTCATGGAATCTAGAGAGAGAGAGACATGAAAGTAGAAGAGGGACTATAAGGGAAAGGGAAGGGTCAGGAAGAGGGTAAGAGTAATAGGAAAAGGTGGATACAATCAAAGCAAGTATATGCATGTGTGAAATTGTCACAATGATGAAACTCATAAAGGAATCTAACATTAAAATGTAGCAAAACTGAGACAGGCGTGGTGGCACAGCCTGTAATCCTAGTACTTGGGAGGTCGAGACAGTAGGATCCCAGGTTTGAGGCCAGCTTCAGCAACTTAGCAAGTGTTTCAGCAACTTAGCAAGACCCCCGTTTCAAAATAGAAAAATAAAATGGGGCTGGGGTGTAACTCAGAGGTAGAATGCCCCTGGGTTCAATTCCTAGTACCGTGTGTGTGTGTGTGTGTGTACACACATACATACATTGTAGTGGAACTGGAAAGAAAAAAGGTAAACTCTGGTAATAACATTGGCCATACAGACATTAGGGTTCATGTTACAAGTGTGTCACTCCTTGGTCTTGAGTTATATATCTTCTGTAAGTAGCAGTATCTTTTTCTCTGATATTGGGTAATAATTCCTACCCCTAAGAGTTGTTGTAAGGACATTTAGTGGGTGCTTTCTATATGTCAAGCTCTGTGCTAAATGTTTGCATGCATTATCTTATTCATATAAGATTATATATGTCTCCATCTTCTTGTATGGTTGGATTTTGAAGGAAAGGAATGAGGGCCTGATACATATAGGTACCAGTTGATTAGTTGGATAAGTAAAAATTGCATGCCACTGGGCACAGTGGTGTACACCTGTCTGTAAACCCAGCTCCCTGGGAGGCTACAACTGGAGTATCACAAGTTCAAGGCCACCTTGGACAACTTAGGTAGAACCTGTGTCAAAATAAAAAGGGCTAAGGATGTAGCTCAGTGGTACAGTTCCCTGGGTTCATTGTCCAGTACCACACACAAAAAAATTATATACCAAGGTCGAGATGGACATGTTCATTATCTTGATTGTAGTGATGTTTTTGCATATGTATATGAAAATTTATGCCAAATTCAACACATGCCAAAATTTAACAGGTTGTATACTTTAAATAGATATAATTTATTGCCTATCAGTTTTTTCTTAATAAAACTACTGAAGAAATAATGTTCCTTTTTAGGTCTATACATGCCCGCCCACCTCTCCTTCCTTTTCTCCCTCCCTCCCTTCCTTCCTTCCTTCCTTCCTTCCTTTGGGGATGAACCTACTTCTGAACTACACCCTAGCCCCTTTTTATTTTGAAACAGGGTCTCACCAAATTGCCGAAGCTGGCCCTGAACCTGTGATCCTCCTATCTCAGCCACCCAAGTACTGGGATTACAGGTGTGCATCACCGTCCCTGGCACAGTGACATCCATTTATTAACTAATTGCAATGAGCCAGACACTGTGCAAGATGTTTACCACACATTATTATGTAACTGCTATGATATGCTTTGCAACACTCAGAGTGAAAATGCAGTCCATCTCTTATTTCTCTAATTTAGAGTAAACCAATGCCTATATAACTATATTTAGCAGAGAGATGAATATCATCCTTTCCCATGTGTTGTCTGATATATAGGCATTTCCCTTTCCCTTATAGTGTCTGAAAACTTCAGAGGGTTTATTTATTCTAAACATAAGTTGAATCTGATTTCCACTACTCAGCTGGGAAGAATCTTGGTGAGTTCAGTTTGCTGTTACTGTTCTTTGTTGCCAGATGTACAGTGAGACACTTAACCCAGCTGTCTGGTGCTGCTTGTCCCCATGTAGTAAAATTTTACCAGTCTAGCTTTGGGCAAAGGCCAGTAAAGTGTTTTCAAGTGAGGATGCTTCTGCAGACAAGCTATCTTTCTCAGTGTTCTAGTTGACCCAGGGTACAATTTCAGTTCCTAATTCCTTCAGGCACACAATGCAATACATTCTTTTATAAGGCTCTACTGTGACAGAAGAGTTGTATGCAGCTGAGTTTATGTTTCCTCGCATTGCATAGCCCCCAATCAATATATTCCTATGAGAATCTCCCAAAGATTAAGAATTTTTTTTTCTGCAATCCAATTTCATCTGATGTTCCTCCCCTAGTTTGCATTGGTATTTTTTTTTTATTATTTTTTTGAGGTACTGGGGATTGAACTCAGGGGCATTCTACCTCCGAGCTACACCCCCAGCCCTATTTTTTATTCTTTATTTTGAAACCGAGTCTCACTAAGTTGCAGAGGGCCTCACTAGGTAGCTGAGGCTGGCCGCGAACCCGGATCCTCTGGTCTCAGCCTCCCGAATGCTGGGATTACAAGCATGCGCCACCACGCCCAACTTGCATTGGTTTACTTAAGCTAGTTAATCTTCCCCTAGTAACCAAGGTTAGAGGGGTCTAGGGTATGGTATTTATTCTTGAGTCTCAAAGAAATTTGCTAAACTCTATTCATGAAACAGGAACTTTCTTTTCTTATATTTATATAAATAATAAACTTCTTAAGTGACCCTCTTAAGGACAAAGGCCAGATTCCTTCTGTTAAAAAATTATCACCTACAGTTTTCAAATTGATATGCATAAGATCTCTTAGGCTACTGCTAAAATTATAGATTATTGGACCTACAACTCCAGAGATTCTTATTGATTAGATCTGGGATGAAGCCTAGAGATCAGCATATTTTAAAAAATGCCAAGAGATTCTGAAGTAGATGGTCTACAAACCACTTT
This sequence comes from Graphiurus murinus, assembly GCA_004027655.1. Classification (NCBI taxonomy): domain Eukaryota; kingdom Metazoa; phylum Chordata; class Mammalia; order Rodentia; family Gliridae; genus Graphiurus; species Graphiurus murinus. Next base: position 27,962 of record PVLC010012682.1, read on the forward strand.
TGTGAAATATCAAGTAGAATCTCTTACACCCTTGTGCTTTATACTAAATTACCTGTTCCTGGACCTCTACTGTCTCCTTCTTGAAGCTTTTCTCATGCCTGCACATGTGTGTGTTTGTATATCTGTCTGGACATTTTGTTCACTCCCTTCTCTGTGTGTGTGTGTGTGTGTGCGTGTGTGTGTGTGTGTGTGTGTGTGTGTGTACAAACCTACTTCACCCTTTAAAACTGCTCAGATATCACCTTCTCTATGATTCTTCCAAGAAGAAAAAAAAGATTTCTTTCTACTTCACATATATTTTAAGTATCACTCTCTATTGTGTATGTTTATATTAGATTTTGAATTTAGGCTCTTACTTATTCTGTGAAATAAAGTAGAACATAGAGTAAGTGATATTTAATTTGAGACATGTTGATTTTTTATTTTTTATGGTAGTAGGAATTGAACCCAGGGGCATTCTACCTCTGAGGCACACCCCCAACTTATTTTATTATTTTCTTTTTAAAAATTATATACATATATATAATTTATATATATAATTATATATATGTATGTGTGTGTGTGTGTATATATATATACACATGCATATGCATATATACGCATGCATGTCCTGGGGATTGAACCCAGAGGCATCCTACCTCCAAGCTACACCCCCACTGGGTTGCTGAGAGCCTCGCTTAGTTGCTGAGGTTGGTTCTGAACCTGTGATCCTCCAGTCCCAGCCTCCCAAGTACTAGGATTATTAGCATGTGCCACCATGCCCGAGTTTTATTCTTTTACTTTGAAACAGAGTCTCACTAAGTTGTGAAGGGTCTTGGGCCTCACTAAATTGCTGAGGCTGGCCATGAAACTGTGATCTCCTGTTTCAGCCTCCCAAGTACTGAGATTACAAGTGTGTGCACCACCACACCCAGCTAAGACATGAAGTTTGAGTAAGAATTATCCAGATTAAGAGGTATAGGGCAAGCCGGGCGTGGTGGCGCACGCTTGTAATCCCAGCATTCGGGAGGCTGAGACTGGAGGACCCGGGTTCGTGGCCAGCTTCAGCTACCTAGTGAGGCCCTCCGCAACTTAGTGAGACTCAGTTTCAAAATAAAGAATAAAAAATAGGGCTGGGGGTATACCTCGGAGGTAGAATGCCCCTGAGTTCAATCCCCAGTACCGCAAGAAAAAAAAAAAAAAAAAGAGGTATAGGGCAGAAATAAACCCCACTTTCTCACCCTTCACAAGATTCAACTCAAGATGGATCAAAGACCTGGAAGTAAGGCCAGAGACCTTGCAACTACTTGAAGAGGGCATAGGGCCAACACTTCAACACATAGGCACAGGTAAAAACTTTCTCAACAAGACCCTGGAGATTTCTGGGAAGATGGCGTCGGAGTAAGACACCTCTCACCAGGTGCTGTGAGCTTGATTCAAATCTGCCATAGAGGCAGGTTATTGACAGAAGAAAAAAAGCAACAAAAAGGTGAACAATGCTATGGAAACTGAAATACAGCTGATCAGAATCCAGAAGGCCAACCAGGGAGGCAAAGAAGCCCGTCTGTGTGGACACAGTGCCACACCGCTGAGTGTAGCCGCCATTGAACCAGCCCCCGGCGTGGGGTCTACTGACAAAGAAAAATATAACAACCTTCTGCATTCCCAGTGACCAGAGGTGGAGTGAACGACTCCTAAACTCCATATCTTAACCAGGCAGCATATCGAGGCACCATCGACAGTGACCGGAAAGCGTGGCACAACCAGCTTAAGCCCACGCGGGGCCATCCAAGCTCACCTCCCCCTACAGAGCTGGAGCTGCGATCAACTGCACTGCAGAGCTTGAATCAAAACTGCCACAGGAGCAGCTTCTTAATGGAAGGAAAGAGAAGCAAAGCAGCAGAAAAGTGAACAAAGCAACAAGGACAGCTGGTCGGAACCCAGAAAACAGACTAGGGAGAAAGGGGGAGCCGGCGCATGCACAGCAGTGGCAGCTGCCATCTTGTCAGCTGCCATTTTGTCAGACACCCACAGCAGCAGGGATCTACCCAAAAGATCTTGCAGTGGCCAAATCAGGTCTGTTCTTACAAACTTGCAGAGGTTTTTATTTTGTTTTTTGTTTTCTGGGTTTTTGTTTTGTTTTTACTCTGTTTTTATTTTGCATTGCTTCAATTTATCTATGTTTGTTCAGAGGATTGGTTGCTTTGTTAGCTTTTGCTAGACCCTAGAAGTCAACACCTGAAACCCACCAAAGGCACCAATAGAGTGGGCAGAAGAAGTACCACAGTAATTGCAACTCAGTACAAGACACCATTCACAGAGAGAAAATAAAAATAAGAAACCTATAAATTCAGAGAAAGCGTGCAAGAGCAGCAAAGATATAAATTTAAGAATAGGGAAAGCATGGGAAGGAAAAATAACAAAGAAACAATGAGTCAACACAACCCCACAATAACAGAACTCAATGACACTGAATGGCAGAGCTTACCAGAAGAACAATTCAGATCTTTAATAATAGAAACAATACAAAACTTCCAGAAAGAATGCAGAGAGAGCTGGAAAGAAATAAAGGAACAAATAAAGAATCTGACACCCTGAGCGGAATCATAGAGAAGCCTTGAGGGAAGTGAAGGATGGGAAAGATGCAATAATAGAAGTGAAGGTATCAATACAAATTATAATCAGTAGATTAGACCACATGGAAAACAGAATATCACCCCTAGAAGATGACCTTTCCAAAAATGAATCCATTATACATAATCTAGAAAAAAAAATCGACAATATGAATTGGATATTGATGAGATCTGGGCCAATTTTAAAAGAGCTAACCTAAGAATAATAGGCATAGAAGAGGGATTAGAAGTTGAAACTAATGGAATAAACAACCTTTTCAAAGAAGTAATATCACAATTTTCCAAACATAGGAAGAGAAGTAGACACACAGGTGCAAGAAACATATAGAACCCCCTTTAGACAAGACCAAAGAAGAGGTTCACCATGCCACATAAGAATCAAGTTGACTAATGTAGAGGCTAAGGAGAGAATTCTAAAGGCAACAAGAGTAAAAGGCCAAGTGACATTTAGAGGAAAACCAATCAGAATCACTCCAGACCTCCCAAACCAAGTCATGAAAGCCAGGAGGGGCTGGAGTAACATTCCAAACTCTGAAAGAAAATAACATGCAGCCAAGATTCTCCTACCCAGCAAAACCCTCTCAAAATTGATGGGGATATAAAAACCTTCCATGGTAAATAGAAACTGAAAGAATTTATGTCTTCCAAACCAGCACTAGAGAAAATACTCAAAGAGATTAACTCCAAAGAAAAACTAACAAGTAAACATCAGAACCAGAGAAAAAATAATTTCCAGGAAGCAAACAAGTAAGCAAAGAAGAACAAACACTACTGCAAACAGAAGTCAAAACTCAAAATGTTAGGAATTAAAAATCATCTCTCAATAATCACACTGAATATAAACGGTCTCAAACCCCCCCCCCCAAAAGGCACAAGGTGGCAAAATGGATTAAAACCCAGAATCCATCTGTATGCTGCCTGCAAGAAACATACCTTACAAGCACAGATTCTCACAAACTAAGGAGTAAGGTAATCCATGCCAATGGAACTCGAAGACAAGCAGGAGTAGCAACTATGATATCAGATAAATTAGATTTCAAGCCTAAGCTCATCAAAAGAGACAAAGCAGGTCACTTTTTACTACTAAAAGGAACAATCCAGCAAGAAGAAATAACAATTATCAACACCTATGCCCAAACATAGGTGCAGCCACTTTCATAAAACAAACTCTGCATGATATAAAGTCACACATGTAGCCAAGCGTGGTGGCACACGCTTGTAATCCCAGCATTTGGGAGGCTGAGACCAGAGGATCCAGGTTTGTGGCCAGCCTCAGCTACCTAGTGAGGCATTCTGCAACTTGGTGAGACTCGGTTTCAAAATAAAGAATAAAAAATAGGGCTGGGGGTGTAGCTCAGAGGTAGAATGCCCCTGACTTCAATCCCCAGTACTGCAAAAAAAAATAAAAATAAAAAATAAAATAAAGTCACACATGGATCCCAATACACTAATACTAGGAGACTTCAATACTCCTCTCACATCACTAGACCAATCTTCTAAAAAAAAGGTCAGTAAAGATGTTTTGGACCTAAATAATACCGTAAACCAAATGGACCTGTTAGACACATACAGAATATTTCACCCAACTACAGCTGAATTCACATTTTTCTCAGCAGCCCATGGAACCTTCTCCAAAACAGACCACATTCTGGGCCACAAAGAGAGCACTGGCAAATTAAAAAAATGTAACATAATTCCCTGCGTCTTTTCAGACCGCAATGGAATGAAACTAGAAATCAACTCTAAGAAGACCCAGAGTAACCATGTACACACATGGAGACGGAACACCACACTGCTGAATGAGGAATGAGTCATAGAAGAAGTAAGGGGAGAAATTAAAAATTTCCTAGAAACCAATGAAAACAGAGACACAACATATCAAAACCTCTGGGACACCTTAAAGGCAGTACTAAGAGGAAAATTTATAGCACTGAGTGCCCGTATAAGAACGGAAAATCACCAAAAAAATAAGCTATGACACAGCTCAAAGCCCTTGAGAAACAAGAACAGTCTAACCCCAAAGTCAGTAGAATACAGAAAATTATGAAAATCAGAGCCAAAATTAATGAGATAGAGAATAAAAAAAAAATACAGAAAATCAACAAAACCAAAAGCTGGTTTCTTGAAAAAATAAACATGATCGATAAACCGTTGGCCAACCTAACCAAAAGAAAGAGAGAATCAACGCAAATTACCAAAATAAGAGACAAAAAAGGTGATTTTACCACCAATACTGTGTAAATACAGAGGATCATCAGAAACTATTTTGAAAAACTATACTCCAACAAAATGGATAATCTAGAAGAAATTGACAGTTTTTTAGAAACATACAACCTTCCTAAATTGAGTCAAGAAGGTATAGAAAACTTAAATCAACCAATAAAAAAATCAAAGAAACCCAGAAGTGGTATTGCTGGGTCATAAGATAGGTTTATTCCCATTCGTCTGAGGATCCTCCATACTGTTTTCCAAAGTGGTTGCACAAGTTTGCAATCCCACCAACAATGTATTAGGGTTCCCATTTCTCCACACCCTCGCC
>PVLC010012682.1:33212-43828 GCA_004027655.1 Graphiurus murinus
TTTTTTTTTTTTTTTTTTTTTTTTTTGCGGGTCTGGGGATTGAACTCAGGGGCATTCTACCTCCGAGCTATACCCCCAGCCCTATTTTTTATTCTTTATTTTGAAACCGAGTCTCACTAAGTTGCAGAGTGCCTCACTAGGTAGCTGAGACTGGCTGCGAACCCGGATCCTTCGGTCTCAGCCTCCCGAATGCTGGGATTACAAGCATGTGCCACCACGCCTGGCACTGCCCATTTTTTGATTGGTTATTTGCTTTCTTGGATGTGATTTTCTTGAGTTCTTTGTATATTCTAGATATTAGGCCTCTATCTGAAGAGTAACTGGCAAAAATCTTCTCCCACTCTGTAGGCTCTGTGTTGAGGTTCTTAATCGTTTCCTTTGTTGTACAGAAGTTCTTCAGTTTAATGCAATCCCATGTATTGATCTTCCTTTTAGTTGCTTGTGCTTTGGAGGTCTTGTTGAGAAAGTTTTTACCTGTGCCTATGTGATGAAGTGTTGGGCCTATGCCCTCTTCAAGTAGCTGCAAGGTCTCTGGCCTGACTTCCAGGTCTTTGATCCACCTTGAGTTGACTCTTGTGCAGGGTGAGAAAGTGGGGTTTATTTCTATTTTCCTGCATATGGTTAACCAGTTTTGCCAAAACCATTTGTTAAAGAGGCTCTTTTTTCCAGTGTATGTTTTTGGCTCCTTTGTCAAAAATCAGTTGACTGTAAGCTTGTGGGTCTGTTTCTTTTTTTTTTTTTTTTTTTTCCGGTACTGGGGATTGAACTCAGGGGCATTCTACCTCCAAGCTATACCCCCAGCCCTATTTTTTATTCTTTATTTTGAAACCGGGTCTCACTAGGTTGCGGAGTGCCTCACTAAGTAGCTGAAGCTGGCCACGAACCCGAATCCTCCGGACTCAGCCTCCCGAATGCTGGGATTACAAGCGTGCGCCACCACGCCCGGCTTGTGGGTCTGTTTCTGAGTCTTCTATTCCACTCCGTTGGTCTGTGTGTCTGTTTTTGTGCCAATACCATGCTGTTTTTTATTACTGTGGCTTTGTAGTAGAGTTTGAAGTCAGGTATTGTGATACCTCCTGCTGGATATAGTAAGGTACACTTTACTAATGTCTTGTTTTGACAAAGACACAAAATATTTAAACCTTACTTTTCTCATGAGTAATACAAAGTATTTGGTTATTAAGGTTATTTAGAAAGATCAAACAGATAATATAAATGAAATTGTCTTGTAAATTGTAAAGCTTAATAGAAATAAGAGAATTTTACTATCTATAATACATGTGCATATTTGTGAAATAAATAATCCATAAGAAATAAAATTATAAAGACTAAAAAAAAATCAAAGAAATAGAAACAGCAATAAAGAGTTTACCATCAAACAAAAATCCAGGGCCAGATGGTTTTCCAAGTGAATTTTATAAAACATTTATAGAAGAGCTATCCCCAATACTCCTCAAACTATTCCGTAAAATAGAAAGAAACGGGACCCTCCCAGACACATCCTATGAAGCCAACATCACATTAATACCAAAGCCAAATAAAGACAGCTCAAGAAAAGAAAACTATAGGCCTTTATCATTGATGAACTTAGATGCAAAACTGCTAAACAAAATACTAGCAATGCACATTCAAAACCACATCAAGAAAATTATACACCATGACCAAGTCGGGTTCATCCCAGGGATACAAGGCTGGTTCAACATACAAAAAACAATCCATGCAATTCACCACATAAACAGAATCAAATACTAAAACTATCTCTCTTTAGAGATGACATGATACTATACTTAGAAGACCCAACAAACTCAACCAAAAAACTTATAGAACTGATCAACAAATTCAGCAAAGTGTCTGGATACAAAATCAATCTTAAAAAACTAGAAGCTTTTCTGTATGTCAACCATAAATCCACAGAAAAATCCAGAAAACAATTCCACTCACAATAGCACCCCCAAAAATAAAATACTTAGGGATAAACCTAACCAAAGAGGTAAAAGACCTCTGTAAGAAAAACTATAAAAAGTTGAAAAAAAAAATCGATGAAGACCTTAGAAGATGGAAAGATCTACTGTGCTCTTGATTAGGCAGAATAAATATCATCAAAATGGCCATCCTCCCCAAAATGATCTACAGGTTCAATGCAATACCCATGAAATTACCAAGGTCCCTACTCACAGACATAGAAACATCAGTCCTTAATTTCATTTGGAACAAAAGAAAGCCCAGGATAGCCAAAGTAGTTCTTAGCAACAAGAACCATGCAGGAGGTATCACAATACCTGACTTCAAACTCTACTACAAAGCCACAGCATGATATTGGCACAAAAACAGACACATAGACCAATGGAGCAGAATAGAAGATTCAGAAACAGACTCACGTGCTTATAGTCAACTGATCTTTGACAAAGGAGCCAAAAACATACACTGGAAAAAAGATAGCCTCTTTAACAAATGGTTTTGGCAAAACTGGTTAACCATATGCAGGAAAATGGAAATAAACCCCACTTTCTCACCCTGCACAAGAGTCAACTCAAGGTGGAACAAAGACCTGGAAGTCAGGCCAGAGACCTTGCAGCTACTTGAAGAGGGCATAGGCCCAACACTTCATCACATAGGCACAGGTAAAAACTTTCTCAACAAGACCTCCAAAGCACAAGCAACTCAAAGGAAGATCAATACATGGGATTGGATTAAACTGAAGATCTTCTGTGTGGCAAAGGAAACTATCAAGAACTTCAATAGAGAGCCCACAGAGTGGGAGACAATTTATGCCAGCTATTCTTCTGATAGAGGACTAATAGCTAGGATATACAGAGAACTCGAGAGACTCACAGCTGAGAAAACAAATAACCCAATCAAAAAATGGGCAAAGGATCTAAATAGACACTTCACAAAAGAAGAAATACAAATGACCAATAAATGTATGAGGAAACATTCAACATCATTAGCAATCAGAGAGATGCAAATCAAAACTACCTTGAGATTTCACCTAACTCCAATTAGAATGGCAATCATCAAGAACACAACAACAAATGCTGGCGAGGGTGTGGAGAAATGGGAACCCTAATACATTGCTGGTGGGACTGCAAATTAGTGCAACCACTTTGGAAAACAGTATGGAGGATCCTCAGACGAATGGGAATGAACCTACCATATGATCTGGCAATACCACTTCTGTGTATCTACCACAAAGAACAGAAAACAAACTATCAGACTGATGCATGTGTATCGATGTTTATAGCTGCACAATGCACAATTGCCAAACTATGGAACCAGCCAAGATGTCCATCAACAGATGAATAGATTACAAAACTATGGGATATGTACACAATGGAATTTTACTCAGCCATAAAGAAGAACAAAATCATGTTATTTGCAGGGAAATGGATGCAACTGGAAAACATTATGTTAAGTGAGATTAGTCAGTCACAAAAAGTAAAAAATCGTATGCTCTCTCTAATATGTGGAAGCTAGGGAGAAAATGGGACATTAGAGGGATTGCAGATGAAGAAGAAGAATCCTTAGGTGAACAAAGAATTTGACTTAATGGAAGGTGATGGGGGGAGGGGAGACACCCTAATGGGCATGATGTACTTTCATGAACACATCAAAGCCAATCACTAAACTGACCTTGAGAAGGAGGGAGGAGGAGGGAGGGGGGTAGGAATTGGGGAAGGGTTAAATGAGAAATGTGTGCAAGTATGCCCTTACCTATACCAGCTTGTACCTAACAAAGATGTATGATTACAATGCACCAATTAAAAATAAATTAAAAAAAAAAACAAGACCCCCAAAGCACAAGCAACTCAAAGGAAGATCAATACATGGGATTGCATTGAACTGAAGAGCTTCTGTGCAGCAAAGGAAACTATCAAGTACCTCAACAGAGAGCCCACAGAGTGGGAGAAAATTTTTGCCAGCTACTCTTCTGATAGAGGACTAATATCCAGAATATACAGAGAACTCAAGAAACTCACAGCTAAGAAAACAAATAACGCAATCAAAAAATGGGCAAAGGATCTAAATAGACACTTCACAAAAGAAGAAATAGAAATGACCAATAAATGTATGAGGAAATGTTCAATATCATTAGCAATCAGAGAGATGTAAATCAAAACTACCTTGAGATTTCACCTAACCCCAATCAGAATGGCAATCATAAAAAACACAAGCAATAACAAATGCTGGCAAGGGAGTAGAGAAGTGGGAACCCTTATACATTTTTGGTGGGATTGCAAATTAGTGCAACCGCTTTGGAAGACAATATGGAGGATCCTCAGACAAATGGGAAAGAACCTACCTTATGATCCAGCAATACCACTTCTGGGTATCTACCCAAAAGAATGGAAACCAAACTATCAGACTGATGCATGTGTATCTATGTTTATAGCTGCACAATTCACAATAGCCAAACTATGGAACTAGCCAAGATGTCCATCAACAGATGAATGGATTACGAAAGTATGGGATATGTACACAATGGAATTTTACTCAGCCATAAAGAAGAAGAAAATCATGTCATTTGCAGGAAAATGGATGCAACTGGAAAACATTGTTAAGTGAGATTAGTCAGTCACAAAAAGTAAAAAATCGTATGCTCTCCCTAATATGCGGACACTAGGGAGAAAATGGGACATAAGAGGGACTCCAGATGAAGGAGAAACCTTAGATGAGCAAAGAAGTTGACTTAACTGAAGGTGATGGGGGGAGGGGAACACCCTGATGCACATGATGTACTTTCACAAACATATCAAAATCATCACTAAAATGAACCTGAGAAGAAGGGAGGATAAGGGAGTGGGGTGGGAATTGAGTAAAGGTTAAATGAGAAATGTGTGCATGTATGCCTTTACCAGCTTATATCTAACAAAGATGTATGATTACAATGCACCAATTAAAAAATAAACTAAGCCGGGCGTGGTGGCGCACACTTGTAATCCCAGCATTCGGGAGGCTGAGACCAGAGGATCCCGGTTCGAGGCCAGCCTCAGCCTCAGCTACCTAGTGAGGCACTCCGCAACTTAGTGAGACTCGGTTTCAAAATAAAGAATAAAAAATAGGGCTGGGGGTATGGCTCAGAGGTAGAACGCCCCTGAGTTCAACCCCCAGTACAGAAAAAAAAAAAAAAAAACTAAAAATTAAAAAACCAAATAGTTATAGGGCAAGCATATCAGGCAGAGAATACTGTATTTGAGGTCCTAGGGATGAGAGAATGACAAATTTGAGACTGAAAGAAATTTAATAAAGTTAGAGAGTTTGGCTAGGATCAGATCAAAGAGAGTCTAGTAAGGGTTTTAATTCAATTAGAAGACTAATTCTGTAGTTTGAAGAAGTAGTTAGAATTATGGTAAGAATGGAGGATAGGAATGTGGGTTTTGAAAACTATAGCTATTAGAAAATGTTGAGTGTATGCTTGAGTATTTGAAAGCTATAGCTATTAGAAAATGTTGAATGTTTGCTTTGGCAACACATATACTAAAATTAGAAACATAGAGAAGACTAGTATAGCCCTGTGCAATGATGACACAAAAATTGATGAAACAGTCCATTAAAAAAATGAAGAAAATAAGCCGGGCGTGGTGGCGCACGCTTGTAATCCCAGCATTCGGGAGGCTGAGACCGGAGGATCCGGGTTCGCAGCCAGCCTCAGCTACCTAGTGAGGCACTCCGCAACTTGGTGAGACTCGGTTTCAAAATAAAGAATAAAAAAAAACAGGGCTGGGGGTATAGCTCGGAGGTAGAATGCCCCTGAGTTCAATCCCCAGTACCGCAAAAAAAAAAAAAAAAAAAAATGAAGAAAATAATGTTGGTCTGGGATAGTGGTACCTATGAAAAAAGTGGTTTAACTGTAAGCACGTATCAAAAGTAGTCAACATGACTTGGCAATTGATTAGATATGAGGGGGATGGCTGGTAAGGCAGCAATTGGTTGGAGCAAGGAAGATTGCCAGATTTCTGATGGTACCATTTACCAAAGAGAGCGGGCTGAAGAAGAACAAATGGGGTTGTAGCTCAGAGGCAGGATGCCTCTTGAGTTCAGTGCCCAGTAACACACACTACACACACACACACACACACACACACACACACACACACACACGAATAGAGAAAATTAATGGACTAGAGGTCCAAGTGAGGTGGAAAACAACTATAATGAGATAATTGGGTGAGTGCTGTAGAGAAAAGGGGGTTAGAAGAGAGTGGGATATGTGACTTAGTGATTTCAGAGGAGGACCAGTTGAGGTGATGCTAAGGTCTCACATGTGGCCAAAAACTATGTAGCTGAAGTAAAATACAGGATAAGACTACTGGAAATAGGAGCTGGGTGTGGTGCCTCATGCCTGTAATCTCAGTACTTGGGAGGCTAAGACAGGAGGATTGCAGGTTTGAGGAAAACCTCAGCAAGTAGTGAAACTCTCATCAGCCTAGTGAGATCTTGTTTCAGAATAAATTTTTTTTGTTTTGTTTTTCGGTACTGGGGATGGAACTCAGGGACACTCTCCTCTAATGCCTTGTTGTGGGAAATTATACAAACCACTCTGGAAAAAGGTCTTGTGACTTATCAAACTACATACATACCTTCTTGTGATCCAGAACTTCCACTCCTATGTCCACAAAAAACATGTATAATAGCAGAAAACTGGAAATGTAATCAATAGGATGAAATATTAATGGGGGCTAACTAAACAAACCATGATACATTCATACAGTAGACTACTAATTAACAAATATAATACTACATAAGAATGTTTTATTTACACACACGTCAGTAGTTGGGTGAATATCGAAATAGTACACTAAGTAGAAGAAACCTTTCTCAAAAAATATGTATAATATGATTTCATTCAGATGAAGTTCTAGAACAAGCAAAGCTAACCTTTAGTGAGAACAAAATCAGAATAGTGGTGGTCGAAGCAGTAGGAGAGTGGGAATTAACTGGAAAGTGACACGGGAACTTTCTGAGGTGTTATTCCTTTGAAAAACTATTGGGCTCATTTGTTCGTGTTTGCATTCAATTTTATAATTTCCCCCAGTTTTAATCAGTCAGGGCTGCTCTACTAAAAAATATCATAGACTGGGTAGCTTAAACAACAAATATTTTATTTCTCAGTTTCATAGGCTGTGGGGAGTTCAACATTAAGGCATCAGCAGAATTGGACTCTGATGAGGGCCTACTTCTTGCTTCATATAGGGCAATCTTCTTGCTTATGTTCTCATATGGCAAAAAAGGCAAGGGAAATCGCTTTACTAATCTCATTCATGAGGGATCCACCTACACGATCCAGTCACATGCAAAGGCTCTACCTCTTCATATCAGCACTTTGGGAGTTACAATTTCAACATAAGAATTTGGGGAAACACAAACGTTCAGTCCATAACAACCCTCAATTTCTTATTGATTTAATGTAATTTTTGAATATATAGAACATTACCAGAGAAGTGCTACCTTCTGTTTCTTATCTACCCCCACACCCCTACTATTGTAGGTAACCAATTTCACTATTTCTGGTTTACTCTTCCTTTGCTTTTTTTGGTAGATATGAATAGAAACATACATTTTTATTACCTAATTCTTTATTATACAAAAGAATAGCATAATTTATATACTCATTTGCAATTTTCTTTTTTCATCTCACTGTATATCCTATCGATATCCATATCCAGTCAGTTGAGGGTTTTTAAAAATAGCTCTATAATACTTCATTGTGTCTATATATGATAATACTGTGTAGTTTATTCAACCAATCTCCTGTTTGAGTATTTAGGTAGCTTCCTATATTTTCATACAATGAAAACCTTGCATGTGAATATTTTGGCATTGTTGTAGGATAAATTCTTAAAGTGTGATTGCATGGTCAAAGGGTGATACTGTGTATGTAGCTTTGTTAGACATTGTCAGATTCCCCTCTAAACCTTATACCAGTTTGCAAATGCTGTTGCATTTCCAACAGCAACAAATCAGAATTCTTATTTCCACATGGACTCATCAAGTAAATGAGGAGTCATACTTTTTATTTTTGACAATTATAATGGACAAGAAGTGGTAGCTCAGAATGTATGTATGTATGTATATATGTACACATGTACTGGGGATTGAACCCAGGGGCATTCTACCTTAGAGTTACACCCCCAGCCCTTTTTATTTCTTATTTTGAAATAGGGTCTCGCTAAGTTGCTGAGGCTGGACTTGAATCTGTGATCCTTCTATCTCAACCTCCCAAGTACTGGGATTACAGGTTTGTGCCACCATGCCCAGCTTTAGAATACTTTTAATTTGCATTTTTTAATTCTTAGTGAAGTTAAGCATCTTTTCCTGTGTTTAAGGACCATTTAAAATTTGAATGATTTTTACATCTTCGCTTTTTGGTAAGTTGTCTATTCATGTCCTTTTCTCTTTTTTTTTCTTGTTTTTATATACTTATATTGGTGCATTATAGTCTCACATCATAATGTAAATCACAGTGATAGTGACACACGTGCACATAGAACTTGGTAGGCTTTCCCATGGCCCCTCTCTATTCTCCCCTCCCTTACCCATATTGAGAGGGTATTGAGATTGACATTGGTATTCTCACATATGTTCATAATGCGGATGGAAGTAATTCCTTCATTGATCCTCCCTCTCCCCCTCCTCTTTCCCTAGACCACCTCCCTGGCTCAGCTGAAGTTTCTCCTCTATTATCTGAAGCCCCTCTGGTATCTGATTATTCCCTAGCTTCTGCATAGTAGAGAAAACATATGGCCCTTCACTTTATGTGACTGGCTAATCTCACTTAAAATGTTCTACAAGTCTATCCATTTTCCTGCAAATGATATAATTTTGTTCTTTTTTGCTCAGAGAATTCCACTGTGCTTATATCCCACAATTTTATAACCCATTCTTCTGTTGATGGACACCTAGGTTGGTTCCATAATTTGGCTATTTTGAATTGTGCTGCTATGAACATGAATATGCATATATTACTGTAATTCTCTGACTTCAGTCCCTTTGGAAGGATACCCAGGAGTGGTATAGCTGGACCATTTTTTTCTTCTCGGTATTTTAAAGAACTCAATTTTTAAAGAAATCAATTTTTGTTGTTAACCCTCTTTATTTTCACAAATTCCTTAGCAGTTTTCTTTCTTTTCCTTTTTATGTAGTCAAATTTTCTACTTTCGGGTTGAGAAACCTAGTCATGTTTTCTTTTTTTTTTTTCGGTACTGGAGATTGAACTCAGGGGTATTCTACCTACGAGCTATATCCCCAGCCCTATTTTTTATTCTTTATTTTGAAACCGAGTCTCACTAAGTTGCAGAGTGCCTCACTAGGTAGCTGAGGCTGGCCGCTAACCCGGATCCTCCGGTCTCAGCCTCCCGAATGCTGGGATTACAAGTGTGCACCACCATGCCCGGCTAATGTTTTCTTTCAGCACTTATATTGTTTAGCTTTTTTACATTTACACTTAGATCTCTGATTCATGGGGAGCCTGTTCTTATATATGTTATAAAAAGTGGTAGTGTATGCCTGTAATCCCTGTACTTGGGAGGCTGAGACAGGAGGATCACAGGATTGAGGCCAGCCTCAGCAACTTAGCCAGATCCTCAGCAACTAGCAAGGCCCTGTTTAAAAGGGGGAGGGGGGGAGGCTGGGTGTATAGCTCAGAGGTAGAATCACCCTGGGCTCAGCCTCCAGTACAAAAAAAAAGTGGATTTTATTTTGTCTTTTTTTTTTCCCCCTCCAAATGCTTATTCAGTTTTCCCATCACCACTTATTTAAAAATCCATCTTTGCCCTTGTCATCTGAAGTACCACTTTATATTTCCACAAGATCTTATTATATTGTTAGATTTTTCTATATCTATTTGTATTTTTTGTCCACTTCACCTATCTTTAACTAATAGTGGTATGTTAAAACTTCCTATTATAGTGGTCTTTAACAATTTGTTATTTCACCTCTTATTGTTTCTGCTTTACATGGGTGGTTTTTGTCTTTTACTGTTACATAGAAATGGCAAACTGTCACATCATCACTTTTAATTTTCTCTTTTGGCATTATAAAATATCTTTTTTGTTTCATTTAATAATTTTGGCCTAATTCTGCTGTCTGATAACAGGATCACTTTGTTATGTTTCTGTTTGTCAGGTATATCCTTATTTATTCTTTCATTTTTAGCCTTTCTAAATATCTTATTTAGATGTACCTGATATATGCAACATAGAGATAAATTTTATTTATGAGCCAATTAAAAATCTTTCTCTTTCAATAAGTGAACCAGGCATGGTGCATACCTGTAATCCCAGTACTGTAGGAGGTTGAGATCCAAGGATCGCAAGTTTGAGGACAGCCTTAGGAATTTAGTGGGGCCATCATCAACTTAGCAAGACCCTGTTTCCAAATAAAAAATATAATAAAAAACAGGCTGGAAGCTGGGCATGGTGGCGCACGCTTGTAATCCCAGCATTCAGGAGGCTGAGACCGGAGGATCCGGGTTCGCGGCCAGCCTCAGCCACCTAGTGAGGCACTCCGCAACTTAGTGAGACTTGGTTTCAAAATAAAGAATAAAAAATAGGGTTGGAGGTGTAGCTCAGAGGTAGAATACCCCTGAGTTCAATCCCTAGTACCGCAAAAAAAAAAAA
>PVLC010012683.1:0-23858 GCA_004027655.1 Graphiurus murinus
CCCGGCTGCTGCCTGCCCCGGCAGAGCAGGGCCGGCGGGGGTCCGCGCGGATCGCTGCGCTATGGCGTCTTTTCTTGTCCCCGCTCTGCTTTCTTGATCTTCTTTATTTGTTTGTGGTTCAGATTTCGCTTTTTTCCTTCTGTTGAAAAGATCTTTTTATGGTAAATTTAGATCCAAATCAAGGCGTTTGTGAAAAGACAGTTCACTCAGTCACCATCTTGGATCCTCTCCTTCTTAAAAATTCTTGAGGTGGGAATATTGCATTGAGAGTTCATACAAACTGGTAATTACAAATATAAATCCATTATGAAGCAATTTAAATAAAACAAAGTATAACAGTAAATAGATTTATAGAAAAATGTCTTACTTTGTTAACCACCAAAGAAATGCAAAGTTAAATGTAAAGAAGCATTTCAAGTGTGCTCATGATAGCCCCCAAATTAGCAGAATCTAGATAGATTGTTATAATTTTTAAGGAAGATAATATAGTGATAGATATCAGGAACTACTAAGAAGAATGTTTATAAGGAAGCCAGAAATGTGAGATATTTTTCCTAGGAGAGAGATTTCAGTTGATCAGAGATGATGGAGTGGAGGGGGTGCTAGAACTATAAAAATATTTATTCTTATCAGGAAAATTATGTCAAAGATTGAAAAACGTGGGAAGAGTTATGTGCACAAAAATTCTCAGTGCTGGATTAAAATAGGGGTGGAGGTAAATACTGAAAACCACCTAAGTGTCCTAAAGTAGGGAAATTGTTAACTAAAGTTTGCCCTATCCACTCAATGAAGTACAAAGCAGTCTTCAAAAGAGACATTTATAAAGACTTGGTAAATAAATGGTAAATAAAAATGCCTGAGATAAAATGTTAACTTTAAAAAGCAGGATATATAACTATAAGATCCATAGTATATAAACCATAGTATGAATACGGCTATGTGAAAAATGCATCTATACAAATATGTGAAAGGCAGGCCTGTCCCCAACATGTGCAGGGGCTGGGGCTTGATACAAATGAAGACCACATGCCAAATGCCTAAACATTAAAAAGTAATAATTGAGGTTAACCAATTATCAAATAAAATCCTTTAGCCTTGTGATAAGATGCACACTGTAATCCCTAGAGCGACCATTAGGAAAATAACAAATATAATTTTTAAATGAACAAAGAAACTTAAGATGGTTTGCTAGAAAAATATCTGACCCAAAAGAAGGCAATAAAGAAAGCTGGGTGCGGTGGTGTATGCCTGCAATCCCAGTATTTGGGAGTCTGAGAAAGGAGGATTACAGGTTCAAGGACAACCTCAGCAACTTAGCAAGACCCTCAGCAACTTAGGGAGACCCTGTTTCAACATAAAAAAATATAAAGGGCTAAGGGTGTAGCTCAGATATAGAATATCCATGGGCTCAATTCCCAGTAAAACACACACATACACACATACACACACACACACACACACACACACACACACACACACACAATAAAGGAGCAACAAAACAAAGTAGACATGAAATATAAAAAAAATTAGCAAAATGGTAGGTATAAATCCAGTCATACCAATAATTACTGTTGAGGACTGAATGTTTGTTCCCCACCCAAATTTATATGTGGAGGTCCTAACTCCCAGTGGGTTGGTATTTGGAGTTGGGATTTCTGGGAGGTGAAGTCTTAGCTGAGGTCATGAGGGTGGGACCTGTAAGATATGGTTAGTAGCTTTACAAGAGATCTATCTCACCATGGGTGCCCTATATGACCTGGGGCTCTGCAGAATCCCTAACAGAAAGAAGGACCTCGTCAGACCTGGTCACTTAGTCTTGAACTTTCCAGTCTTCAGAATGATGACCTGAACTGGTCATGGTGATGCATTCCAGGGGAGGAGAAATAACTTCACTTCTTAGTGGGAGGAGCAGCAAAGTCACTTTGTGCAGGGACACTCTGTATGGGAGGAACCATTGAGGCTATCTTTACAAGGGTCTTGCACAGTGACCTCATGCCAAAGGTACTATGGACAAAGAGTGTCTATCCTTGTCAGGATCTTGTGTCAGGATCTTGTGTCAGGATCTTGGGACCCCAAGAAGAAGACTTTTCAAGTGCCTCAGGGGACTGGGAAGGGGTTTGCCCTTTCCAGGACATATATGGTCATGCCTGCACCCAAAGAGCTTCCAGGAACCAAAGCAGCACCTGGGAGCATCTATCTCTCTGGTGGGTTCCCAGATCTCCCTCATGGCATCTCCTTCCTCTCTGCTACCTGGATTCAGAGTACCTGCTTGCTCACAATTCCTGCTGACCCTGAGTGCCGACCTACAGCACCTTTTGCCTCCTGGCCCTGCTGCTGACTGACTCCGGCTCTCCATGTTTCCCAGTTCCAGTTCCAGTTCCAGAAAGAATGACCTTGATCAGCCGTGCTCATATGTTCAGTCCAGGCCATACTGCAGCTGGCGGGCCAGCCTGTAGGATCTTGAGCTCACGTGCCCACATCTCAGCCAGTCACCTGGGGAGGTGTGCCTGTGGAGAGCACGGTAGGATGTTGAAGGACAACCCCCAAACGATATGTCCATATTCCATTCCCCAGAACCTGAAATTGTGGCCTCGTTTGGGAAGAGAGTCTTTGCAGACATAATTAAGCATCTTGAGATGGGATCATCCTGGATACTTAAGGTGGACCCAAAATCCAGTTACAAGTGCCGCTTATAAGACACCCAGAGGGGAAGACGGACATAGGGAAGGCTATGTGAGGACTGAAGCTGAGGTGAGAATTATGAAGCCATAAACCAGAGAATACCTGGAACCTCAGAAGCTGGAAGAGGCAGGGAAAGTCCACCCAGAGCCTTTAGAAGGGGTTTAGCCCAGCCAGCACCATGAATTAGGCTTCTGTCTGCCAGACTGGGAAAAGATATATTTTTGTTTGAGTTTTTAAAAATATATATTTGTCACAAAAGTAAATAACACATTTGTCATTTTAACCATTTGTAATTGCAAAATCCAGTGACATTAATTACATCCACAATGCTATATGCCCATTTCCACTATCTGTACCCAAAACTTTTTTACTATCCCTCACATAAACTACATATCCATTAAATAGTACCTCTCCCTTCCCTTTCAGTCATCACTGATAGCCTTTATTCTATTTTGTGCCTCTATAATTTGACTATTATAGCTATCTCATCTAAGTGGAATCATACATTATTTGTTCTTCTGTTGTCTGGTTTATTTCAAGATCCATCCATGTTGTAGCATATATCAAAATTTACTTCCTTCTTTATGGATCAATAATATTCCATTCCATGTATATACCACATTCTGTTTATCCATTTTTGTGGTGATGGACACTTGGGTTGTTTCTCCCTTTGGCTCTTGAGAATAATGCAATAATACTGCTATGAACACTGGTCTTCACATAACTGTTTGAATTTCTGTTTTTTTTTTGTTTTTTTGTTTTTTGTTTTTTTTTGTGGTACTATGCATTTGCCTCCCAGTCAGGCCGGCCCTGAGCCGGGAATCCCCACACCAGCAGCATCACCGTCACAGCCACCCATCCCAACAGTTACCTCGAGCATCAGATACCAGGGAGGGGGAGGTCCAGCCCATAATACCCACTTCCAGACGGGTCTTTGGCCAAACCCTGCCCCTCCGTGCTGCTGGTCCAATGGACCTAGACTCCCAAAATCAACCCTTCTATTATTGGCCCTTCACCTACTCTCACCTATATAACTGGAAGATGCAAAATCCTCAGTTCTCAGAGGCCTCCAAAAGCCTGATTAACCTCTTAGAAACTATTTTTGTCACTCATCTCCCCACCTGAGGGGATTGTCAACAACTCCTCTTAATTCTTTTTACTACAGAGGGAAGAGAAAGGATTCTTCTAGAAGCCAGAAAAATGGTTCTGGGGGAAAATGGGATCCCTACTCAGAATCCAGTCCTCATCGAAGAGGGATTCACCCTTTGGCAACCCAACTGGGACCACAATACTGGTGAAGGTAGGGAGCGGCTACAGGTCTACCGCCAGGCTCTGTTGGCAGCTCTCAAGGCAGTGGCTTGAAAGCCCACTAATTTGGCTAAGGTATATGACTTAAGGCAGGGAGCAGAGGAAACTCCAGCTGCCTTTCTGGAGGGAATTATGACTGCTTTTAGACAGTATACCCCTTTTGACCCAGAAAAGCCAGAAAATACCCACATGGTAGCCATGGCTTTCATTCATCAGTCTGCTCCAGATCTAAAATGAAAGCTACAAAGGATAGAGAGGCTAGGTGGAAAGTCCCTTAGGGACATCATAGAAGTGGCCGAAAAAGCTTTCTATAACCAGGAAACCCCGGAAGAAAAACAAAAGAGATCCGAACAACGGCAAACCCGGGACCTAGCTTAGGTGCTGTTAGCAGCAACCACACCGCCAGGAGAACAACAAAAGCAACTCCAACAACTGGCATCAGACACAACCAAGGACAATTGCCGATCATAGGGTAAGCTCCCATTGGGCCAAAACTAATATGCTATCTGTTGGGAAGTGTCGGGGGCCTAGCCCGGCCGGAAAGACCCCGCCTCTAGATGGCGCCTGGCAGAGTGCCAGAAGTGGCTGCAGGTGGTATCATTCTAGGGCTGCGCCACGCCAGAGCACATGCACCAGCACGCCAGGCTCGTGGCCGGCCCAGGTGAGAGCTGTATGAGACGCCTCGTGGCTTAGGCCCTGTGTGGCTTTAAGAGCCTCCACCTCTCGCATGTAGGGAGAGGCTGGCTGGGTTGTTGCTGGAGTGGGTTGCTGGAGAAGTTCTGGAGGAAAGGTTGTTGGTTGCTAGTGGAAGGTGGATTGCTGGAGAGAGGGGTTATTGGGAGTCTGTTGGAAAGGCACTATTTGGAGAGACAGCTTCTGTGCTGTGTTTGTTACTGCTTGTGTAGTGCCCTCGATCCCAGAGAGGGGTATAATAAAGAGAGGTTTGAATCAGCAACATTCAGGCAGCGTCTTTATTGGGGCTTCATGGTTGAGGGTTCAGCCTGGGGTTCCTGATAGGGAAGAGGGACATTGAGCAAAGGACTGCCCCAAGTGGCGAGAACACCAAAAGGTATTAACACTAGAAAAATATTCAGATTGAGGGAGTCA
The DNA here is from genome assembly GCA_004027655.1 of Graphiurus murinus. Taxonomy (NCBI): domain Eukaryota; kingdom Metazoa; phylum Chordata; class Mammalia; order Rodentia; family Gliridae; genus Graphiurus; species Graphiurus murinus. The sequence continues at coordinate 5,098 of PVLC010012683.1, forward strand.
GGGCTCGGTGCCCCTCCCAGAGCCCAGGGTAACTTTAAGAGTGGAGGGGAAAAAGATAAATTTCTTAGTAGATACAGGAGCACAACATTCGGTTCTGACAAGTCCACTAGGCCCCATATCCGGCCGGCAGTCTTTGGTACAAGGGGCCACTGGGTCCAAGCTCTACCCGTGGACAACCCAGAGAACTGTAGATCTTGGAGTGGGATGGGTGACCCATGCATTCATGGTCATTCCTGAGTTCCCATTCCCCTTGTTGGGAAGAGATTTGTTAACCAAAATGCATGCTCAGATACACTTTGGACCAAAGGGGGCTCAACTCCTGGACTCTAGTGGAAAACCTATCCAGGTTCTGTCACTTCAATTGGCCGATGAATACAAATTATTTGACCTGCTGTTGCCTCCAGATGTGGCAGTACAACACTGGTTGGAAGAATTCCCCCAGGCATGGGCGGAGACTGGAGGCATGAGGTGGGCAAAACACCGACCTACGGTATTTGTAGACTTAAAACCTGGGGCCAGCCCAGTCACCATTAAACAGTACCCCATGCCTCATAAAGCCAAGGAAGGGATTACTCCTCATATATGGAGACTCTTAGACCTGAGGGTCCTCCGAACTTGCCAATCTGCTTGGAATACGCCCTTGCTCCCAGTACAAAAGCCAGGCACAAATGACTATCGTCCAGTGCAAGATCTCAGAGAAGTAAATAAAAGGGTTCTAGACATTCACCCAACCGTGCCCAACCCATATACACTCCTGAGTGCTCTCCCACCTGACAAATTGTGGTACACAGTCTTTTTTTTTTTTTTTTTTTTTGCGGTACTGGGAATTGAACTCAGAGGCATTCTACTTCTGAGCTATACCCTCAGCCCTATTTTTTATTCTTTATTTTGAAACAGGGTCTCACTAAGTTGCAGAGTGCCTCACTAGGCAGCTGAGGCTAGCCGCGAACCTGGATCCTCCAGTCTCAGCCTCCCAAATGCTGGGATTACAAGTGTGCACCACCATGCCCGGCTCACGGTCCTTGATTTAAAAGATACTTTTTTTCAGCTTACCACTGGCCCCCAAAAGCCAGGAGTATTTCACTTTTGAATGGAATGACCCAGAGATTGGTATAAATGGACAATTAACCTGGACTAGGCTTCCACAAGGGTTTAAAAATTCCCCAGCCATCTTTGATGAAGCTCTGATGAAGACTTGGGTGAGTACCGTGCTCTTAACCCTGGTGTCACCCTACTACAGTATGTGGAAGACCTCCTGATTGCCACTGTATCAGAGGCAGAGTGCATACTAGGGACTAAACGATTATTGGAGGCTCTGGGACGCTTGGGGGTATCGGGCCTCAGCCAAAAAGGCTCAAATCTTCAAACTCCAGGTGACATACCTAGGGTACATTCTAAAAGCAGGGCAGAAATGGCTGTCTCTAGCGAGAAAAGAGACCATCCTCAGGATCCTGACCCCCACCAACCAGAGACAGGTGAGGGATTTCCTAGGGTCAGCAGGATTCTGTAGGCTATGGATTCCAGGCTTCGCCAAAATTGCTGCACCCCTCTAGAACTAACCAAAGACATGAGTGAGTTTCAATGGATGCCTAAACATCAACAGGCATTTAAAACTCTAAAAGTTGCCCTCTTGTCTGCCCCGGCATTGGGCCTCCCAGATGTCACCAAGCCCTCCCACCTATTTGTGGATAAAAAAAAGGGAACTGCCAAGGACATGTTAACTCAGACTCTAGGGCTGTGGAAATGGCCAGTGGCATATTTATCAAAAAAATTGGATTCGGTTGCAGCAGGTTGGCCACCTTGCCTATGAATGGTAGCAGCAGCTGTCACGCTGGCAGATACGGACAAAGATTCGGACAAATTAACATTGGGCCAAAATTTAACTATAACCACACCCCATGCTAGAGAGGGTGTCCTTAAACAACCACCAGACCAATGGATGAGCAATGCTCGCATCACTCACTACCAGTCGTTACTTTTAAACCCAGAAAGGATTCTCTTCCTGACCCCAACCTCGCTAAACCCGGCTACTCTCTTACTCAATCCAACCTTGGAACTGCCGCTTCACGACTGCACCGAGGTGCTGACACAGGTGCACAGCCTTCGTAAAGACCTAACGGACATCCCTCTACAGGAGGCAGACCATACTTGGTTCACAGATGGAAGCAGCTTTCTCCATCATGGAGAAAGGAGAGCAGGAGCTGCCATTACAACAGTAGATGAGGTAATATGGGCCCAACCTCTGCCTTCCAGGATGTCAGCTCAGCGAGCAGAACTGATAGCTCTAACTCGTGCCTTAATAATGGGCAAAGACTTAAAAGTCAACATCTACACAGACAGCTGATATGCTTTTGCCACTGCCCATGTGCCCAGGGCACTCTATAAGGAAAGAGGACTGTTAACCTGAGAAGGAAACACAGTCAAAAACAAACAAGAGATCCTAAACCTGCTGTTAGCCTTGTGGTTACCAAAAAGACTAGCTATAGTATACTGTCCTGGACACCAAAAAGGAGACAACCCCATAGCCAGAGGAAACAACTTAGCAGATAGGGTGCCCCGGGAGGCAGCACTGGACACTGTCACAACATTACCAGCCCTGCTGCCTGATACTGGAACCCCGAGCCTCCCCGACACCCCCAGATACAGCAAAGAGGAAGAAGCCTGGGCAGGCTACCTGCCCATGAGCCAAAAACTAAAAGGATGGTGGTGAGCAACGGATGGAAAACTGATCCTCCCGTATATTCTGGCAAGACAAATGATCTCCAAGATCCATCGAGGGAGTCACATGGGAATAAGGAGGTTACAAGATGCTTTGCAAAACTCTAAGGTAACTTCTCACAACATCAACAAAATAATAGAAGAAGTTGTGAGGGATTGCAAAGCATGCCAACTCTCTAATGCCCACCCTCATGCCAAACAAAATGGACAACGACTGAGAGGGACCAGACCAGGCGCCTACTGGGAAGTGGACTTCACAGAGGTAAAACCGGGCAAGTACCTCCTAGTGTTTGTAGATACCTTTTCAGGATGGACAGAAGCCTTCCCAACCAAAAACAAAACAGCTATGATGGTGGCTAAAAAGATACTAGAAGAGATACTTCCATGGTATGGATTCCCCCTACTTATAGGGTCAGATAATGGACGGCATTTGTGTCCCAGGTAAGCCAGGATGTAGCAAAGTATATTGGAGCAAATTGGAAACTACATTATGCTTACCAACCCCAAAGTTCAGGGCAGGTAGAAAGAATGAACAGAACTCTAAAAGAGACCTTAACTAAATTGACCTTAGAGACTGACAGAAACCGGGTGGCCCTCCTTCCTTTCACCCTATTTAGGGTCAGAAACTTCCCCTATCAAATGGGACTCACCCCTTTCAAAATAATGTTTGGTGTCGACCCCCCCATGGTACCTAGGCTTAAGTCAGAGGCCCTCCAGGATCTGCATGATAATGAGTTACTGTTTAAACTCCATTCTTTACAAATTACTCACAGGGACGTCTGGTCTAAACTGCATGCTCTTTATGAGACAGGCCCACCTCCGGATGCACACAAATACCGATCGGGAGATTGGGTCTATGTCAAACAGTTCCAACAGGCAAACCTTGAACCCCGTTGGTTCAACATCATCCTGTTGACCACACCAACCATGCTAAAGGTAGACAGAATAATTACCTGGATCCACTGCATGCACGTTCAACCGGCAAATCCATTCCAAACACTAGAGGATTTTGTCAACCCAGAGACTGAAACATGGCGAGTCATCAAGAAATCAGACAACCCCTTCAAGCTCAAACTCTCCAAGCAATAATATGTCTGGGACTGTTAACTGTATATGTACCAGGGGGAAATCCTCATCTGCCTCTAAACACAACCCGGCAAATATTAGACACCCAAGAGGGAACCCTACTAAACACCACCTCCCAATTGGCAGTCCCAGACATGTGGTATCCCACTTTATTCTTCAGGCCAATAGATCTTAAAAATTTCCAAGACAATACTATAGGGATAAGAGGCATGTTAACAGAGGGAACAACTGTATCATTGCCACTCAATTCTATGTATGCCTAGGAGCAAATAACCCAATCCATAGATCCCCCCAAAATAAGTGTGTGGGGGGGGGGGATAATGTGGCATATTGCTATGCTTGGGGATGTGAAACCACTTGAACTGGTAAATGGAAAACCCCCGAAAATGACCTAATTCAGGTGCAATGGGCCTGGGGGGTTGGTATACCAACAGCCTCCTACCTTGGACTTTCCACGTCTCCTTTATGGCCAAGGGAAAAGGATGCCAAGGGTGGGAGACAGGAGTTACTTGGGGAATATGGATGTATATCGGCTGGGGACACTCAGATCCAGCTGCGACCTTTACCATTAGGTGAATTTACCAACCCCTAGGAGCAACTCAGGTCCCCCTAGGACATAACAAAGTCCTCACAGGGCTCGCATCCCTACCCCTGAGGGTTCCACTGACCAGGAAAAAACGTCAGTCAAGAGACAGCTAACCTAGCCCTGAGTACAAAATATCAGACAGTCGACCCCCTGTGGCAACTTATAAACCAAACTTTCCTAATGCTTAATGCCAGCCACCCTGAACTCACCTCAAGCTGTGGCTTTGTTATTCAGCCAAAACCCCGTACTATGAGGGGATGGCTACCATAGGAAACTACACCCTAAAACTCGACCAGTCTGCCTGTCGGTGGACACAGGGTCCAGGGATGGGAATAACCCTCCAAGAGGTTTGGGGTACTGGGACTTGCATCACCCAGCCTCCCCCACCCAGGCTCTAAGCAGCTCTGCAACAACACCTCAACTGCCCCATTGTTAGGTGACTATGGGATACCACCTAATGATACATGGTGGGCCTGCACAACAGGACTGACCCCGTGTGTCTCCCTACAAGTCTTAAGCTGAACAAAAGGCTTCTGTGTATTAGTGGTTTTAATACCCAGAATTACATATCATACCAAGGATCAAGTCATCCAGGTATTGGCCAGAAAAGGGCCCCTCCACAGAGCCAAAAGGGAGGCCATCACAGCCATTACTCTCTCAGTCTTGGTCGGCTTGGGGGCGGCAGGAGCAGGAACTGGGATAGCTACCCTAACCCTGCAAAACAAAAACTATCACAGCCTGCATATGGCCATTGATTTAGATATTCAAAACTTAGAGAGATCAATAGCTCACCTAGAAAAATTCCTAACATCGTTGGCAGAGGTAGTGCTACAAAAGAGAAGAGGACTCCATTTGCTGTTCTTGCAGCAAGGGGGGTTGTACATGGCCTTAGGGAAAGAATGTTGTTTCTTTGCTGACCACTCAGGCATTATCAAGGAGTCATTGGCCAAAGTCAGAGAAGGATTAGCTGCGAGGGAAAAAGAGTACAAAAATAATCAAAGCTGGTATGAAAGCTGGTTTACAACCTCCCCTTGGATGACAACCCTCCTATCTACTATGTTAGGCCCCCTACTAATTCTCACCTTTGGACCCTGCATCCTCAATAGATTAATCAGCTATATACGACAGCACTTAAGCACCATACAACTTATGATACCTGACCCTCCAACAGGAGACTGTCCCATAGGAACAAGATTGTTCTCCAAAGTTACAACTAAGAGGGGGGAGTGAAAGGCCACCTCATGGCATCAGTCCCTCCATCTTGAGATTTTTAAGATTTATGACCCATCCGGGTACAAAGACCAGCCTTGCCAAGAACAACCTGTTCAATACTTTCCATAGAAACCACCCTACCTGAAAAACAAAAGGCTCAACTGCCGTAACTGCTTGGGCACCAATGCTTTCTTCCCCCTTGCGACTTGATGCTGTCACCCAATCAGTTTAAGTCAAGTAACGCCAAGGCATGGAAATCCCTGCTTGCTTTTCCCTTTAAAAACTCTGTAAGCCCACTATTGGGGGTCGGACAGTCCTCTCACTTAGGGGGTTTGCTGGCCTGTGCTTGAGCTTGTTAATAAAAAGACCCTTCTGCTTTTGCATCTGTGCCAAGTCTCTGGAGTTCTTAGGGGGTCACACGGACCTAGCATAACAAATGCCTCTAACCATCCCCCTACCCCCAACCCCATAAATTTGCTCGTCCTGGCCCACTGTTAAGCCCACCAAGCAGAAAAATACATGACTACTTTGCTCTCTCTCCCTCCTAACGCCCTATAAAAAGCCCCTCGTCTGTAAGGAAGGGGGCTTTTCTGACACTCGTGGGCTCTTTCCCTGGTCAGTTCCCCCTCCCAGGCTTTACTCCAAATAAAGCCTATTCTGGTCTATTGAGCTGTATGTCCCTTTTATCTCTATATTTTCTAACATCCACCTGGCCTCTGCTTGACCCTCTGTCCAGGGGAGAATCCTGGGATCTTCATTCCCAGTGTTCTTCCTACTGCATAGTTCTAAGTTAGATTTTGGCAATAAGAAGCACTTGTAGCTAGATATGGTGTTGCACACCTGTGATCCCAGTATTTAAAAGACTGAGACAAGAAAATCTCAGGTTTGAGGCCAGCCTTTGCAACTCAGGGAGACCTTCAGCAGCTTAGTGAGACCCTATTTCAAAATAAAAAATAAAGGTCTAGGGCTGTAGCTCAGAGGTAGAATGTCCTTGGTTCAATCCCCAGTACAAAAGGAAAAAAATAAAGCACATGTACAAGATATGGAAGACTGGAGACCAGGAGAAGCCCTTCTCTATATTGGCATATGCAGAGTAATGCTAGTCTGGAGTATAGATGAAATCAAGCAAAGGGGGTGGCCCAGTCCCTGGCTGATGAGGAGTAGGAATCAAGTTTGCCCTTGCTGAAGGTTGTCTTGGATACTCCTCTCCCTTCCTGACTCTTCCAAGCATCTCATCCATCCTGGTATCCTATTCCCTCCAAATCCCACTGAGATTATCTTCCTCGGATGGTGACAGTCACAACCCCCACTGGCTCAGAATCCCCCCACCCCTCCTTGCCGTATGTCCCATGAGAAAGCATTTAGGTTGCTGAGACAGGACAGGGCCAGGAATAAGGAGCCACACCCTGGTCACAATCCCTCTCCATGCACATGTAAAGCCAGATCAGAGCTGGGAGGGCCATAGAGGGTGCATGGGAACTAGTCCACATCTCATGACATCCTGCATTTTCAGTGCATGGGCAGGGTCCTCAGAAGTCCTATAAGCCGATCCCTTCCCATTATTAACAAGGAAGTCAAGGGTCAGAAAGGTGAGACCAGCAGCCAGAGGCCACATTGTCTGCAGATCAGCTCACAGCCCCCATTCCCAGCCCAGGAACCCTCCCTGAGCGTCTCCCTGCCTGGCAGCCCTGCGTCTCCCCAGCCCCAGTGCCCAGAGAGCCAGCACCTCACATATGATTATAATTACCATGGGCCTGGCCTGAGTCCAGCCATCTATGAGCACATCCAGGCTTGGTGACTGGCCAAGTTTCCATCTCAGCAGAAAAATGAAAAGGTTCAAGGGATACATATTAATCCCAAACACATAAGTAGGAAGAAGCAGAGTGAAAGGGAGGGGACCAACTATGATTTCTGAGGGCTCCCCAGATCCACCCAGTAAACCGTGCTGCCTCTGGAGCCCAAGACAGAACTCAGCCACAAGGCTCAGCTGGTGGTCCCCATAACAGACGCCTCCTCACCTGGCTCCTGCCTGTTGCTATTTTTCACCACCTTTGTGGTTTTCTCCTTCACTTCAAAATCACAATCTCCTGCTACAAGTAAGAAAGTGGAGGCAGAGAGATGAAGGGCCTGGCCTGAGGCCAGGTGGCCACTGAGGAGCAGAGGTGGGCAAGAACACCAGGCTCCAGGCAGCCACCTGGCACACAGGCCCTCACCACATGCTTTTCAGCCACATGGAGCAGACCTGACTTTGCCGGCAGCTCTCCTGCTTCCTCCTGCCACTACTACGCCCAGCATCTGGACTGTCAGCCTACCTGCCCCACCCTGCTGCCTGGCTCTGGTGGGGTTCCAAATTCCACCCTGGCTGACAACTTGGGCCCTCTTGTCAACATCTCGCATCCTTAAGGCTATTCTTCCCCCCAGAATAAGGTTCCTCCCAGATTCAAAGCAGTCCTGAGTAATACCTCTCCTCAGGGACTCCTATCTGCACACTGTGCCTGCAATGAACAGGTACAATTATCCTCTGGGGGGCTTATAACAGCTTAGATAGATATCTAAGGGGGCAAAGGAGTTAGCATTCTGCTGAAACTCTACCACCAGGTGATGGGCTGAAAACCCTATGGGAGACAGCAGCCATCAATTAAATATCAACTGGCAGGTGGGGAAGAGCTATGGCCTCAGAGGAAACAATAGCTTTTTGATTGTTAATGCCCCCAAGGGAATACAATTCCTCAGAAAATGAGGTTTGTACAGATAAATGTGCATATTTATACCAGCTTCTAGCCTGGCTGAGGCTGGCCCAAGGGCCCAAGGCCTGCAGACAGGCATCTGAACAGTGAGTGAGCTCCTGAGGGCAGTTTCTTGCTGACTTGGGGATTTACAAGCTTCCTTGACAGGCCAAGCAGCCTCAGTTTTGAGGCTAGCAGCTGAAGCCAGGAGGTTGACCAAAGTTTTCTCAGAGGCTGTGCAAGCAGTTGGGCCCTTGGGAAAAATGCCTTTGAAATGCAGTGTTATCTCATCTCCCATGTCCTCTGGAGCCAAAGCCAAGTGGAGCATTTTCCTAACCAGAGGGGAGCTGGGAACCATGGGGGTGGAGGGCAGAACAGGGAAATGAAGCATTATTCTCATAAGGTCATCTCTCTTTCTTCTGCTTTCAAAAGATCCAAAAGATCACTTAGTGTTTAAGCCAACCCTGCTTTTTCAAAGAACTGAAAAAAGGAAACATGTTTTTCCAGGTTTAATTATAAAAGCCAGAAGGCTGGAAAGTATGGAGAAAACATCTGTCCCCAGGCTCCGCCTCCACTGGGTACACACCTGAGCCCTCGCGGAGGTGTTGATCTATGAATAGTCTACTGGCGGAACCTCCCTCAGCAGCCTCCAGACACTGACCACCCCCAGCTACCCACTTCCTCATTGCAAGCCTTGAAGCCCATTTCTTCCTTCTCATGGGGACCAGTAGGTTGCAAGGAGACAAGAAGAGCTGGGGATTTGGGTCCTTCTGGAGTCTTAGAGAAAGCAGGCTGGGGGTCTCTCTCTCTCTCTCTCTCTCTCTCTCTCTCTCTCTCTCTCTCTCTCTCTCTCACACACACACACACACACACACACACACACACACACTCACTCACTCACTCACTCACATGCTAACTCAGCTCCATGCCTGCCTCTTCGAGATGTCTTCCTAAGCAGCCAGTCAGTTTTCTTGCTCTGAGTAAAGCAGAGCGAGTGTCCCTTCATTTCCTGTGTTAAGTAAATGCCAGTAGGGGGAGGGTGGAGAATAAAGGAAGCCACTTATTCCCTCCCCCACTTATCAAAACTACAAATCTCCAATTCCTCCAGGGAGGTAGAGGTAGCTGGGTGGGAGGCAGGGAACAGACTACATCTGGCAGGAGTTGCTGGTCTAAAAGAGCCCCTTCAGCTCTAATTCGCTTCAAGCTATGAAGCCAGGCCCTGGGGGACCCTATCCTTTCTCCCCTGAGTGCTCACAGCTCAGGGTGACACTTTCTAAACACCAGAGATGAGGAGCAGATGGGGAGGGAGGCAGGTGGAGGTGCCTTGCCCTGCTGGAGCACACCCACCAGGACACTTGCAGTGGCCTCTCTACTCTTCACACTGGTCTGAGTGGGGCTCCAACACCGTGGCTAAAGCCTGACCTTGTGGCCTGGTCAGTCATTCCCTAGTCAGAACACTCGCTCCTGAGTAGTCCAGTTGCAGGCTCAACCCTCATGTCCCTGAGAACTTCTGCATTGCCAAGAGAGGAAGATAACCACTCAACATCGGGTTTAGTGAAGTACTGTGCACTTCTGTGCCCCAGTGACTAGATGTGGACTGGCACAGAGCTTTGTGGAACTTTCTGCAATAAATATCCGTAGAAAGCACACCGCTCTGTGTAACACCTCCTGCAGTGAGCTGATATTGTAGCTGGGACCAGTTTCCCAGGATGAAATGTCTGAGCCAGTTGTTTCTCAAAGCAAACACAGAGGGGCTTGGGTAGGTGCAGACAACTTACATGAGGGAATGTGGATAAGTTGAGTTCTACCCGTCTGGGGTGCTATTCGGAAAGTCACCCCAGGAAAACAATAGCAATGACAGCTGGTGGCACCATTATGCAGAGGAAGGAGAGGCTCTTCTGACAAGGGCAGGCTCTGGAGAGTGCTTTTGAGGTCACCTCTGGGGTCCCTTGGTTCCCTGATGAATCACCAGATCAGCCTGGTCTGCTTCCCTGTACCCCAAAGCCTCCCGAGAAGTGGATCTGACCCCCATCAAATCCCTACCCCCTTGAACTCCCACCTCTAAAGACAAATAGCTGCCTCCAGGATGACAGGCTTCCAGAGAGATCCTCCTACCTTGTGCATTCCAGGATGATCTCTGGTTCCCCTCAGCCTGCACAGAATGAAATACAGTCTTCTGCCACCACCCAGCCGAGCCACAGTGCTATCTTGGGGCAGAAACCTTGAAAGGAATCCCAGCTCCAGCCAAGGAAAACATGAGCCAAGTGTGGCTAAGCCAGGTGGTCGGTCTCTCTTTCTCTCTCTCTCTCTTTTCCCATCTTCCACCCCCATCCCCCCAAATTGGAGTCACTGAACTGAACTGTTTGAATAACCCTAAGACCCCACACCCACACAGCCTACAGCCAGCAAAAGCATGCCAGCAGGATTATAAAGCCTGGTGTGGCTGTGGGTCCCGGCATTTGAAAATGTGGGATGTGGGGCTCCAGCTCAGCCCACCTAGGGAGGGACAAGAACACTTGTGTGGCCCTCCTGCTGCCCAACTGCCCTGTCCTTCGTGCCTGGGCAGGATCCCTTTAGGTATCCTGTGATGGTGCAGAAGCCTCACTGCATCCCACTTGTCATCTATCCAGAGCCTTCCATTCTCCTACCGGTTTAGCCTCTGGCTGAAAAGTTGATATGAAAAGCTGCAGCTGCAGTCACTGCTGGACTGTACAAAAAAAACTCTCCTGTCTTTGCAGCTCTGGGTCAAACACCTCTCCTTTCTCTCCTCCAGATGAAGCAGGGAGCAGGGTCCTAGGGGCTCATGTTTTATTTACTCTAGATTGGCACTGTCCAATAGAAATGTAATGCAAGTCATAAATGAGTCACATATGCAATTCCATATTTTCTAATAGCCATAGCTTATAAAAAGTACAAAGAAACCCATAAAAATAACTTTAAGAATATATTTTCCTTAACCTACTATATTTATATGAATTGAAAGTTGAAATGATAATATTTGGATTTGTTTTGTTTTTACACTGTGGATTGGACCCAGGGGCATTCTATCTCTGAGCTACACCCCCAGCCCTATTTTACTTTGAAACTGGGTCTCACTAAGTTGCAGAGGGCTGGCCTTGAACCTGTGATCCTCCTGTCAGCTTCCCAAGTACTGAATTGCAAGTGTGTGGTACCATGCCCCCCTAGGACCAGCTCTTTTCTGCACCTCCCTTGCTGCCCTGGTCACTTCTCATGGACGTCTTTTCACTTTAGATATGGCAGTCGTGCTGGCCTGAGGCCCACTCTGTCCCCTTTGGGATAATTTTGCCTCTTTGTCTGCTTTGATTTCTGGATGTCAATGTCAGGGTCAAACTCTCTAAGAACAACCTTATCCTCCAGGGAAGGGGCTCCCTCATTTTGCTCCCTGGAAATGCCCACAATTTTCATGGACCCTGTTCCAAATCCTTTGTGTTTTTCTGAGAAAACCAGAAATAACCAGAACCCAAACCTGGCAGCTGAGCCCTAGCCATGTCCTATTCTCCTGTAGGACTCTGGGACCTGCATGCAGGAGAGGCACAGCCCCCACAGAGGATATACATGCTGAGGGTTGGGCAGGAACATCCCCCACCAGGCCTGCCCATTCTTAGGCCCCAAGACTGGTCTTGAGACAGCACAGCAAGATGACAGATTATGCTTGCATTCTGGATCAAAAAGTCACTGAATGGAAAATGAAGTAGAGAGAAAAGGAGAAGAAACATAGGGGATGGAGAGTCTCTGGTATTAATCCAGAGCTAAATCTTTTCCCCTCCTAATTCCCTCTCCCCCCCCCCTTCTCTCTCATCTTGAGAACCTTCCAATTTTCTTCTGTGATGCATGGCCCTCACAAAGAGTGACTCAGCCTTACATAAGAGATGGGAATCTGAGGGGACCGGGAGCATGATGACTCATTGCCTTGAAATTTCTAGTGGGTTACACATGTTTTCTTAGATGATTTTTAAAAAATTATCTTTAGTTGTCGAAAAAATTTGGTTTGGGAGGCAGATTGGGGTGAAGATTCTGTGTCAGAGCAGGAAAGAATATTCTAGATGAATGGGAGCTGAGAGGAGGCTGAGGATAGGGCCTGCCAGGTGAAGCCTCAGAATGTTCTGGCAAGAATTCAGGAAGACAGACAGGAGTAGACACCCAGAGCCAAAGCGAACTTTGTCTTAGCTATTGTCTGTTCTTTTGGCCCACCTGTCTCCCTTAAAATCATTTCTTCTTCCTCCAATATTGCCATGCCCCCACTTCCATCTCCCCTGTGGAGAGGGTATTTCAGCTTCAACCATCTGGATTTCCTTTGAATTTCACACTTTGTGTGATTCCCAAGTTAATAAATTTGTGTGCTTTTTCTCTTCTTTATCTATTGTCCACTTGTTTCAGACTCAGTTATCTAAACTTCAGAGGGTGGAGGGGAAGCCCCTTAGCCCCTATACCTCATTAATCCTACCCCAGTTAACACATACTTTATCAGCAATTTTCAAAGAATTATAAAGCAAGGACCATCTCTTTTTATTTAGAAGAGCTTTGCAGGCTCTTAGGGTAGTATTTCCTAAAGTCTATTCTAAGCACACGACGAGTGCTCTCTCCCTCATCCACCGCTGCTGCCTCCTTCTTCTGCCACTCCTGGTGCTGCTTGTGTGCTCATTCGGAGCGGACCTGGTACCGCTTCTGTGAAGCAGCAGCTGAGGAAACTCCGGGGCTCTCCCTGGCCAACAAAAAGCCCAAGGGCTTTTCTCAAGACTGAGAAAAACAATCATATTCATTTGAAGGTGGCGGGGCAGGATGGTTCTGTGGTGCAGTTTAAGATTAAGAGCCAGACACCACTTACTAAACTAATGAACGCCTATTGTGAATAACAGGGTTTATCCGTGAGGCAGATCCGACTCTGATTTGATGGGCAGCCAGTCAGTGAGACAGACACACCTGTACAGTTGGAAATGGAGGATGAAGATACAATTGATGTGTTCCAGTAGCAGACAGAAGGTGTCTACTAAAAAGGGAACCCGCTACCTTACTCCAGAACTCTATTCTTACAAACCAAGAATACATTCTCATTTAGAAAACTGCAATGTGGTTCCACCTCGTCCTGAGTACTACAGTATAGTTTTCTCTATTCTTTCATTTTCCCTGTCCCCATTCCTTTATTGTACATAAAGTAACTGGTATGTGCGCACAAGCATATTGCTTTTTTTAAAAAAAACTAAATGGCCAATGATACGTTTTGATTGACATCAAATGGAGATGGGATGGGGAAAAATACTGGTTCTGTGAAAATATCTCCTTTCTCCATTAGTGGTATGCTCATTCAGCTCTCATCTTTAAATTCCAGTACACTATTTTGCTCTGTTCGATTTAACAAAACAAAAAAAACAAAAACAAAAACAAAAAAACCTCAACAACATAAAAATCCTTGCATACCTTGTTTGATTGGAAAATTTTAATGTCTTTAATTTATCATTGTAAAACCAAGGACAATTTTATAACTTTTTTGTACATAGCTGTTACATGTAGGGCAATCTGTCTGTAAGTAGGGGTAAATTACTCTTAAAGAATCCTAGATAGTTTTCCCTTCAAGTCAAGCATCTTGTTGTTTAAATAAACTTCTTGTTTAAAGTCTATTCTATGAAGCTCAAGTTTCATGAGGTGTTAATTAAAATTACATTAAAAATAGTTTAATCAGTTTGGGGAAATACTCAATTTTAAATGTTTATTGCATGGTTCTAAGACTTTTCTGAAGGATGTCAAGTAGTGTGCCAGGGCCCAGACTTAGGGAAATTCTGCCTTTGTTTGGTTCAGGCAGCAAAGATTGTCATCATCTAGTTACCTGGGTGATCAGATGTCAGACAGAAAATCTGTAAAGCAAGTAGCATCTATTAGAATGTTTGATGACAAAGCTCTTCCCATCACTATTCTTTACCATTGACTCCACATTTGACAGGCCCACTAGTTGCCCTCTTTCAGGTGAGCTCAAGGTTTAAAGAGAACTTTTCTGGTCCTCATGAGTCCCTCTGAATAATGGTTCTGAGAACCTTGGGCCCTGGGCAAGTGCCCTCCACATCCACCTGCTCTATTGAGGGGGAAGTCAAAGTGTTCTGCGTGGAAAGTGACTGAAAACATGGATTTAGACCATTTCAGCATCTCAGTGTTTGGAGCTTTGAAATGATTCCTAATGCTTACATAGCTGCCACACGAGTGATGTGTTTTGCTGTGACAAGCACCTGAAGGACATTTCCCTATCCCCTCAAGAGTGCAACTCTTTATCATACCTCTTGTGTGACACTTAGAGTGATATTCCCCTTGAGACTGTGACATCATACCTTATCAGACTCACTGTGAGCTACTGACCTGGACCACTGGACTTCAAAATACATGGACACCTAGGAGCAAGATAGCCACCTTGAGAGCTCAGGCCATGGCAGGACTGCACCCCACCACCTCCCCAGGACCAACAGCTCAGACTCTGACAAGGTCACACCCTGTTAGCCTTTCAACTTTAAAGCCTCACCCTCCCACACTGGCACCACCCTTTGGTGTGTGGGGACCTTATGTGTCTTCATGGATTTTTGTTGTATTGGGTGCTATCCCTCCGAAGAACTGCTCAAAGGAACAGCTCAAACTCTAATGAGCTTCCACTCTCCACTGAGGCCCACTTCCATCGTAAGGGAGCAACTAGACTAGTAATGTTGGAACTCATTCACTCTGTGATGAGTATACCTCAACTATTGAGTATGTCCTCTGGGAGGTTTGTTCAGTTTATTCTCCCCCTCTTAAACATCACGAACCAAAGGGGGTAAATACAGTTTTTGTGTGGCAATAAATTGTGTGATTCATGAAATTCTATTTTAATCATCTCCTTATTATAATTATATACAACAACTGAGATCTGAGAGATGAAAAAGGAAGGAATTGGGTCTAAAGATGTGTTTAATGAAGTATAAATGTCACGAGTCTTTAACAACAGGGCATGATCAGAAAAAGGAATGATACTTCTTCAGAAAACGATGAGACTATGCAATACATGGAGAGATCATCATGCTATAATAGGTGAAAAGAGGTCTCCATGCAGAAGGGGAAATTTTTACTTTACAAGATGGTGGCAGTCTCCCAGGAGAGCCTCTGTCTGGCCCACTACCGAGTCCCCTTTGGATGTGAAGAATGAAGCCCCCAAGGGATGGCCTGGAGGGGCTGAAAGGTAACAAGAAGGGGAGGAGGGATGCTGAATTGCATGATAAAAAAGAAACAGTAGGAATTTGAGAGTTGGGGCTGGCAGGCTGGCAGCTGGAGGAGAGATCGAAGCTGCCAAGTGAGGTGCCATCAAGGGACCTCAGATTGAGTGTCTTAGAGGTGTGGGACATGCTATTTTAAGCCACATGAACTCCCTTTCTCCACCCTCATGTCTTTAGAAGTGACCAGGGCAAAATATCCTTGTGCAGGGGGCTGAACTAGGGTTGGCTCCCTCTCCCAACCTCCCCCACACACCCCACCCCAATCCTCAGACAGTTGATCTGTCACCAGCAGGCAACAACTCTCTCAAAATGGATGCTGTGAGCAGAGTTGAATGAGGGGACCATTTACAAAGGTGCGGGCCAGCTGTGGGGACATCACAGGGGTTTGCAGGCCCCAGGGGCTGGTGACAGCCCAGTACCATTAACTCTTCTGGGAAAGGTGGGGAGAGAGAAGGCTGTCAGCTGCCTGAAAGAAGTTGTGGGGACTGAATTGTGTCCCCCAAATCCATACATTGAAACCTTATTCCCCAGTCCTCTACAATGTGATTATATTTGGAGATAGAGCCTTTACAAGGGTGATAAAGTTAAAATGTGGAGCACTAATCCAATCTGACTGGTGTCCTTACAAAAAAAGAAAATCTGGACACACAAAGAGACACGAGGGACACACACACACACACACACACACACACACACACACACACACAACTCGAGAAGGCAGCCTCCTGCAGGCCAAGGAGAGAGGCCTCAGGAGAAAACAGCCCTGCCGACCCCTTGATCTTGGGTTTCCAGAACTGTGAGAAGTAGATGTCTATTACACAAGCCCCTCTAGTCTGTGGTCTTATTGTTATGGAAGCACACGCAGACTAATACAGTGAATACCCCAAACTCATCATCCTTCCTCCTTATGATCTCTGAGTGGCTGGCAGATAGGGGCCAGCCTTCCAGATCAATGACTGTCTGGAGAGGGTAGAGTGGACCAGAAGGGGCTCACAGGGTATCTGCACACCTGGAGGGAAGTGAGACAATTTGATGTGTCATAGGACAGGACAACTGAGGCTCCTGATACCAGATTTACAATAGGATGCAGGATGATGTGGTGAAAGAAGGCCATCGCTTAGATCAAGACTGAAAGAAAATGGGAAAAATGACAGCAGTTGGTAGGATTATGGCCAAATTTTTTTCATGCTTTTCTTCACCAATATGGTTATATTGTTTTTAGACTATAAAGAGATGACCCAGAGGCAGAATTTTCTTTTTTTTTTTTTTTTTTTTTTTTTTTTTTTGCGGTACTGGGGATTGAACTCAGGGGCATTCTACCTCTGAGCTACACCCCCAGCCCTATTTTTTATTCTTTATTTTGAAACCGAGTCTCACTAAGTTGCAGAGTGCCTCACTAGGTAGCTGAGGCTGACCGCGAACCCAGATCCTCCGGTCTCAGCCTCCCGAATGCTGGGATTACAAGTGTGCGCCACCACGTCCAGCTAGAATTTTCTTTTTTTAATGTTTTGTGTATTTATTTTTCTTCCTTAGTCTTTCCACATTCATGGCATCCAGTGAGAGATTATATGAATCTTGCTTATTAGCAACACAACACTGCTCATAGTTTTGTAATCCATTCATCTGTCGATGGACATGTTGGCTGTTTCCATAGTTTGGCAGTTGTGAATTGTGCAGCTATAAACATAGATACACATGCGTTGGTCTGATAGTTTGGTTTCCATTCTTTTGGGTAGATACCCAGAAGTGGTATTGCTGGACCATATGGTAGGTTCATTCCCATTCGTCTGAGGATCCTCCATACTGTTTTCCAAAGTGGTTGCACTAATTTGCAATCCCACCAACAATGTATTAGGGTTCCCACTTCTCCACACCTTCACCAGCATTTGTTGTTGTTTGTGTTTTTTATGATTGCCATTCTGATTGGAGTTAGGTGAAATCTCAAGGTAGTTTTGATTTGCATCTCTCTGATTGCTAATAATGGTGAACATTTCCTCATACATTTATTGGCCATTTGTATTTCTTCTTTTGTGAAGTGTCTATTTAGATCCTCTGCCCATTTTTTGATTGGGTTATTTGTTTTCTTAGCTGTGATTTTCTTGAGTTCTCTGTATATCCTAGATATTAGTCCTCTATCGGAAGAGTAGCTTGCAAAAATTTTCTCCCACTCTATGGGCTCTCTGTTGAGGTTCTCGATAGTTTTCTTTGCTGCACAGAAGCTCTTCAGTTTAATGCAGTCCCATGTATTGATCTTCCTTTGAGTTGCTTGCGCTTTTGGGGTCTTGTTGAGAAAGTTTTTGCCTATGCCTATGTGTTGTAGTGTTGGCCCTTCAAGTAGCTGCAAGGTCTCTGGCCTGACTTCCAGGTCTTTGATCCACCTTGAGTTAACTCTTGTGCAGGGTGAGAAAGTGGGGTTTATTTCCATTTTCCTGCATATGGTTAACCAGTTTTGCCAACACCATTTGTTAAAGAGGCTATCTTTTTTCCAGTGTATATTTTTGGCTCCTTTGTAAAAAAAATCAGTTGGCTGTAAGTTTATGGGTCTGTTTCTGAATCTTCTATTCTGTTCCATTGGTTTATGTGTCTGTTTTTGTGCCAATACCATGCTGTTTTTATTACTGTGGCCTTGTAGTAGAGTTTGAAGTCAGGTATTGTGATACTTCCTGCATGCTTCTTGTTGCTAAGAACTACTTTGGCTATTCTGGGTTTTTTGTTGTTCCAAATGAATTTAAGGACTGATTTTTCTATGTCTGTGAGGAGTACCCTTGATAATTTCATGGGTATTGCATTGAATCCATAGATCACTTTTGGGAGGATGGCCATTTTGATGATATTTTATTCTGCCTATCCCAGAGCATGGAAGATCTTTCCATCTTCTAAGGTCTTCATGGATTTCTTTATTCAACCTTTTATAGTTTTCCTTATAGAGGTCTTTTACCTCCTCGGTCAGGTTTATCCCTAAATATTTTATTTTTCAGGGTGCTATTGTGAGTGGAATTGTTTTCTGGATTTCTTTTTCAGTGGATTTATGGTTGGCATACAGGAAAGCTTCTGATTTTTTAAGATTGATTTTGTATCCAGACACTTTGCTGAATTTGTTGATCAGTTCTATAAGTTTTTTGGTTGAGTTTGTTGGGTCTTCTAAGTATAGTATATCATCTGCAAAAAGGGATAGTTTTAGTTCTCCTT
>PVLC010012683.1:23958-43727 GCA_004027655.1 Graphiurus murinus
CTCGGCCCCGACGGGCAAAGCGGCTGGTCTGCTTTGCCCTACCCCGTGTGGCGTGGGACGCGACATCCGTTGCGTGGAACGCTACATCCTTTCCCTATTTTTACCCCTTTGATTTCCTTCTCTTGCCTTATTGCTCTGGCTAGAGTCTCAAGTACTATACTGAACAGAAGTGGTGATAATGGACATCCTTGTCTTGTTCCTGTTTTTAGTGGGAACGCTTGCAGTTTTTCTCCATTTAATATGATGTTGGCTCTGGGCCTATTGTATATTGCCTTTATGATGTTGAGATATGTTCCTTCTATTCTGATTCTCAGAGGCAGAATTTTCTATGGTTTAATCTAGCATGGGCAATAGCATTGGGGCAGGAAACTGCAGGGGTCGAAGGGTAGGGACAAGGGCAGGTGGCTTCCTGGGAGTAGTTTAAGCCCAGAAGAAGGGTGGTGCCCAGGCCTCCTGTGCATGCTGCTACCTGGGTTCTCCCATGGTAAAAGATAGATAAAAAATGTGGTCTTCTTGCAGGTGACAAGTGATACCCCCATGCCTACACTCCATTTCTATATAGGAGCAGCACCTAGGGAACACTTCAGTGCCCCTCATCCCCCTTTCTATCCCAGAGTCCTGGGGGGTTGCCATCCATAACTCCCCCAATGTTCCCACCTTTGGTCCACAGGCCCCATGGGTTTCCAGCCTACTGGGTGAGACAAGGAAGGCCACCGTCTGTCTACCCTGGCCCTCCTCCCTCTGCACTGCTGGAGCCTCATTCAGTCCTCCAGGATTGCCACCCATCTGCTTTCCTCACAGCCCCTTCCTCCTCAGCCCCAGGCCCTCTAACCCTTGGTCTTCCAAACTAAGAAGTGCTGGTTATCCCCATTTGTTCTCATGGGGACCTCAGGCAGGGCCAGATGAGGAGGTTCTGAAAACATACCTGTATCCCTTATACAAAATTGCTGTGGGAACACATGCTCAGCTGCTCCCTAAATCTCCTTAAGCTCCAGGAATCTGTCTAATGGAAACATTAACATAAGACCACCTACTTCACAAGGCATAAATGAGGGTGAAATGAGAATCGGGCCTGGGTCAGGAGGCACGCCTGCATGTATGCTGATCAACGGAGAGGGAGCAGGTAGACCCCAACATGACTAGGTTCCAGAGGTGTCTGGGAGAGAGCACAGCATCTGCGCTGAACCCCATGAGATCAGGATCACCACTTTCACTGATGGGCACCTACAGTATGCCTGATCTAAGACCTCTTCCTATGTCAGTTGTTCTAATACTCCTGGCTACTCTATGAGACATTGGGATGCCCTCTGTTGTGCAGATGAAGAAAATGGACCACAGAGGGGTCACACACAAATAATAATGGTGCTGGACCTAGGCAGATTCCAGCTCTATCAGTCTCTGTCTCATTCCTTCTATATGAAGATCTTGTTTTATTGCCTGCAGGAAAACAAGATCTACTCCCATGAGTAAGAAGAAGCATTCGGAAGAGCAACAGGACAGGTCATGTGAAGTCCCAGAGCTTCTTGTCTTCTTCTGGCCAAGGTCCACCTCTATCCACAGGTTAATGAGATTGTCCCAAGAGAGAGCAGATCTTTCTCACCTCAGTGGGGTTCAGCTGGCCTCAGAGCTACTGCAGCCCTGTTGCCCCAAAGTATCTACCTACAGATGTGGCTTGGGCATCACAGAGATCTCTAGGAAGAATTAATGATGAGCAGCAGTAGAGACAGTACATTTCTAATCTCCTTAGGGGGCTGTTTAACTTGAGCTCTTTGACTGCAAGGATCTTAACAGAAACCTACTTCAGGATGCATTTGTCAAATACAGATCATAAGCTAAGAGTCCTTTGGGGCAAAAGGTTCCCTTCCCTGACCCCAGCATTTCAGACATGGACCAGGGATAGCAACCTAGTTGGGTGGGCTATCTGACTTGGGTGGGAAGAAGATGGTGTAGGCTTTTAATCTTTCTCTTCTTGGTTTCAGAAAGTACTTCACATTAACCAGTTCCACATTATGCAGCCCCTTTCCCAGGCAAAGAGCTGAGGTAGGAGAGTCCTAGATGGGCAGCACCTCCATTGCCCCTTCTTAGAAGGCCACAGTGGGGATCAGTGGAGTTTTTATATACGGTCAGGGAGCATAAGGCATTCCAAGGCAAACTTGACCATGGACACTTATTACCTCACCAATACCATCCAACACAATCTTGCATGGAAGATATTTCATATTTCCAGTTAACATCATGTAGTGATGTGAGGCATCCATAAAATAAGCAGCAAGGGACATTTATCAAACAGGCACTTCCTAAGATCCTTTTATGTATGCCTGAGAGGATGAATACACCATAAGGAACAGGACAGCATGGGAGTCAAAAGGGCCAAGTGGTTATTATTTGAACCCACGTCCCTTACCATCCACGTGAATGTACTGAACTATAGAGAAGGAAAGTCTTGCATTACAGAAAGTTAAAAGGGAATAACATCTCGGGTCCCAGAAAGCCAACGATGAGACCTTCTCAATGGGAGACAGAATATACTTTTTCTGCTCTTTTTTTCAAGGAGTAGGGCTGGCATTAACAACAATAACCAAAAAGAAAACAAACAAACAAACAAACAAAAAAACTGACTCAAAGTGACCTAAACGTCTAGAAAGCCATTATCTCACGTAACAAGAAATTGCAAGGCAGGGGCCGAGCGTGGTGGCGCACGCTTGTAATCCCAGCATTTGGAAGGCAGTGTCCGGAGGATCCGGGTTCACAGCCAGCCTCAGCTACCTAGTGAGGCCCTCCGCAAGTTAATGAGACCCTGTTTCAAAATAAAGAATAAAAAATATGATGAGGGGTGTAGCATGGAGGTAGAATGCCCCTGGGTTCCATCCCCAGTACCGCAAAAGAAAAAAAAAAAAGAAAGAGAGAAAGAAAGAAAGAAAGAAAGAAGGAAATTGCAAGGCAGGCTGGCTCCAGTGACTTAGCTTAAGGTTAATTTAGCAGCTCAATGATGGCACCAAGGACACGAGTTCTTCTTACCTCCTGCTCTGCTATCCTGGGTGCTCTTGGCAGCCAGCTTCAGGCAGGTAGCTGGAAGCCTACAGTAGTTCTGTGCACAATTCCCAGAGGTTTAAAGGGAAGTCACCTCCAGAGATGAGAAACGCTCACCTGAAAGCCCTGCTGTGGTTTGTAGGTGATTTTTCTTCCAAAGGTTCGTGTGCTGGAGGCTTGGCTTCCAGTATGACTATGTTGAGATGCTGGAAACTTTGAGGTGGGGTGTAGCCAAAGGTCACTGAGGGTGCTGCCCTCAGGAGGGATTAATGTAGTTCCCATGGAACTCCAGTTAGTTCCTGCAAGGGTGGCTTGTCTTAAAAAGAGAAAGACTGAGCCAGGCACTCTGGTGCATGACTGTAATACCAGCTACTTGGGAGGCCAAGATAGAAGGATCGCAGGTTTGCAGCCAGTATGCAGTAATTTAGCAAAACTCTGTTTCAAAATAAAAATATAAGCCAGGCACTGTGATGCATGCCCGTAGTTGCAGATACTTGAGAGGCTGAGGCAGAAGGATTACAAGTTCAAGGCCAGAATGGGCAACTTAGCAAGGCCCTGTCTCAAAATAAAAAATGAAAAGGGCTGGGGTGGGGAGAGATGGGTAGCTCAGTGGTAGAGTGCCCTGGGTTCAATCCCGAGTACTGCAAAAAATAAAAAATAAAAATAAAAAAAGCAAAACTGGCTCCTCCTTATCCTCTGGCCTACTTCTGTCTCAACACATTATTTCTTCTACATATGCTCCCACCATTGTGATACCATCTTCCATGAGGTCTTCACCAAAAGTCAAACATACGGGGGCCACCCAATCTTAGACTTTCAGCCTCCAAATTGTGAGCTAAAACCATTTTTTAAAATAAAGTATACAGTCTCAGATATTTTGTTATTGCAACAGAAAACAGACTTTTATACACCCCTTATAGACTTTCTGTTACTTCTCATTGGCCAGAATTGGGTCATGTGCCCATGACTAAGCCAATCACAGAGAAGGAGAGGAATGAAACCACCCTGATTGGCTTGAACCAGTCAGGATTTGCCTTCGAGGGGTAAGGATGTACCCAGATGGGCCCAAGGATGGCTGGGAGAAGATGGATGCTATTTGAAATGATATTGCCTGGGTTCTTGTTCTTGGTTATTTTAGAAAAAAAAAAAGCTGGAACTGCTGCAACTTAAACAAGGTTTTATTATTACAGGAAGAAGGGTGGGGTAGAGCAAGAAAAAGCACCATGTCAAAGAAAGAAATGATGGAGTGTTTCAGAAGTAAGACATTAATGCTTTGAAAATGCAGTATTTTTATAGGAATTTATTATCTTGTCTTTCCTATCCTACTAACTAATAGTTTTCTTTTCCCACCAGAAGCAAGTGCTGGCCCGCCAGTTATCTCTGCTTGTGTAAGCCTTTTTTGTTAGCCTTCTTTCTTCACAAGGACAGACAGGTCTGACATCACTCATCAAAATGTGTCACTTACAAGGTCAGGGGGCTGCATGGTAGAAGCCCCATTGTTCTTTGTTCATTTTTATTCTTAAAATTTAAAGCCTGTACTGTCCATCTATGTCCTTGGTAAGTCTTAGAATTCCTTATCTCTATCTGATAGCAGTTACTTTCTATGTTGAAAGCCTATTTTGTAATAAGGAAAAGAAAGACAACATAAGATAGCTTTTTAAAGTATAGAGGCTTTAAGGCTTTAACTATTTTGGTGTTATTAGTAATCAATAATGGGTCAATGCATCTTGTTTTTTCATCTTTTAACTTAGTCTAAACCTTTGTGAGTGTGTAATTCTTTCCTTCTAAGTGCAAGTTCCTATAATTTTCAGCCTTCAGTGTTCTGCATCTTATCCTTAGTTGCTACAATGTTCTGGTCCTGGCTAATAGCCAGTTTTTAGCTGGACAAGGTCAGCCTTGGCTGGGGCTTTTGGCTGACAGCCTAGAGACAGAGAAAAGGATTTTATTGTTTTGCCTAAGTATAGCTTATTCTTTTTAGCAATTAATACTACCCATATTAGCAATCAATATCAGCTCAATCCCTATCAGATGCCTGAAAAAAGAAAAAATCAGGCTTTCTTAGTGAGAAGAAGGTAAACTCGGAACAAGAAGGCCAATCCCCGGAGTTAGCTTCTAGCAGGCACCAAATATATTAGTCAGTTTCTTTAAGTGATTTACAAAAGGGCACAGAGCTGTAAGTGGCAGAGCCAGAACTCAAATCCAGAAAGAGAACAAGGATGCTAAACATAAATTGGGCTTCGTTCACACTGTCCCCCAGGACAGCCCCCTTGATGCAGGGGCCTCTTCCACGGGCAAAAAGGGTATTTTGTCATCCTGATGGCAAAGGGCACACCAATAACTTTCTGAGGCAGAGGACCCACATACACTACATTGTGACCCCAGGAGCCCTGCCTCTGCCAACATCTAGCCAGCCTGGCCATCACATCACAGCCACATTTCTCTTCCTCTGTAAAATAACTCCCCAAAGTTTGACTGATTTTCCTCTGTCCATATTTGGCTTATGGCTGCAATTATAAGCTTTCCTTCACACAATCTGCATGCCAACAGATGTCTTTTACAAGTCAGTGGTATGCCATCCCAGCTGCTCACTCAAATCCCCTGAATGTATACCATGGAAAAGCCTTCCCTCCACATCTAAGAGATGCCAGGCTGGCCCCTGCCCCAACACTCACACCCACTTGGCTGGGTCTGGACTGCCTGGGATGTATCAGAATGGGCAGAGGTTAATGATGTCTCTCAGCAAAGATCATGAAAGACAGGAGAGACTACTCCCTCCACCCAAAACCCACCTGGGAGGGCTCAGATGGCTGTGTCTACAATCAGAAAATGAGCTACCCTTTCAGGGCTTGCTCCCAAATGAGATCTTCCCATATGTTTCAGCAAAGAAAGAGACCAACCTTGGGCCACATTTGATTTGTACCCCAGCTTTCCTTCTGCCCCTTTTTGCTGCCCCTTCCTAAGATAACCACAATAAAGTGATGTCTTTGGGTACAAATCCTGGCTCTACTTCTTGGAAGTTATTTGCCTCTCTGTGTCCCAAGTTTATTTTATAAAATACAGATGATGATAGTGTCTTAGTTCAGGCTGCTATAATTGATTACTGGGTGAAGCCTAGGTGGTTTATGCAACAAATATTCATTTCTCACAGTTCTGGAGGCTGGAAGTCTGAGATCAAGGTGCCCGCATGGTTGGGCTCTGGTGAGGGCCTCCTCTAGGTTGTAGGCAGCTAACCTCTCCTTGTAGAGGAAGGAGACCTTGCTAGATCTCTGCTCTCTTCTTATAAGGACACTAATTGCATTCATGAGGAATCTATCTCCAAGACACTTCCTAAAGGACACCTCCTAATACCATCACATTTTGGGTTAGGGTTTCCACACATAAATTCTGGGGAAAAATTCAGTCTGTAGCAGATATCCCTCCCCTTTTTTTCAATACTATTCTGAGTATTGAATAAAATTAAAGCCTGCAGGGCATGGTGGCATATAACTGTAATTCCAGTACTTGTGAGACTGAGACAGGAGGATCTCAGGTTCCAGGCCAGTACATAGAAACTTAGCAAGACTTTGTTTCAAAATAAATAAATAAATAAACATTAATTAATTAAAAGGTCTGAGAGTGTAGCTCAGTGGTAGAACATCTCTGGGTTCAATCCCCAGTGCCAGCCACACACACATACACACACACACACACATACATATACACACACACATGCGCCAAAAAAAAAAAAAAGAGAAAGATAGCTGCTTGTGTTTCTTTCCCAATCATTGCTGCACAATGGGTACCTAAATGCCCACCAGGCACCATGCATGTTGTCCCTACCTGGTAGCTCAAAGACTCTAATACCTGGCCAAGAAAGCTAGGATCACGCCCCAGGTACCATCATGAGAAAGTGGGGGAAAAGGAAATTGCAAACCAGATGTGAATCCAGAGCTCAGACTTTGTCACTAACCCAACTGCCTTGAAATGTCATTCTGAGCAACTTTCTTTTCTCTCTTGCAAAAATCTGGGAAAATTAGAGATACTCTGAGATGTGGAAGAGGAAAACCACCAGTTAAGACACAGTGCCATGATTCCTAGAGGTCACCTGGCATTCCGGGGCCTTCTCTATGAAAGGAAGCTATTATGGTTGTATCTGGAATGTCTCCCAAAGGCTCCTGCGTTGAAGACTTGGTCCTCAGTGCAGCAGTGTTCAGAGGTGGGGCCTTGGGGAAATGACTGGATCACAAAGGCTCTAATTCATCAATGGATCAGTCCCTTGATGGGTTCATAATTGAGTGGGCTACTGGGAAGTGGTAGGAACGCAGGTGGAGCCTGGTTGGAATAGGTGGATCACAGAGATGTGGAATCTCTCTCCCCCGCCACCCCCACACTCGCCTGCCTGCCTGCCCACCTACCACAAAATGAGCAACTTCACTCTGCCACACCCTCACCTCAGGCCCAGAATCAACAGAGCCAAGTGACCCTGGACTGAAACCTCTGAAACCATGACCCAAGAGAAATCTTTCCCTTTCTTTTCTCAGGTATTTTGTCCCAGTGATGGAAAGCTGACTACCACCAAAGGTGAGAACTGAAGACTCTTCACCATCTTGCACACCTCTGATTCTATAGTGACCCTGGGAAACCTAGTAAAACAGAATAGCCTATAGGACCCTCACATGAAAACAGGCTACAGAAAAAAAAAAAAAAAAGCCAAGTATGCCATGGTGGGAGGTGCCTGTGGGCCTCACAAGGAGATCGACTCTGGATCAACACAAGAAGATCTCTCTGGATCAACTTGAGAGAGTGGGCGGGGCCATTGTGCTAGTGGGCAGTGTCACTGTACCTGTTTCAGACCCCAGTGCACTTGGGCGGGGCCCCCTTCCAGCCATGCCCGAGCTGTGCAGAGCTTAGAAATGGCTCCTCAGCCCTCACATGCTGAGTCCACAGAGGAAAAGCCCAGGGACCACTACCCTTAGAGTAGGTGCTTTGCCATCGGAATTCCTCTCCTCACCCATTTCCAAGTCACCCTGGATATCTGTTTCTTTCACCTTCTTCTTTCCCCACCCAAGCCCACTCAGGTTTAGACAAGTGAACCTGAGTTTGGTCCCTGGCAGCCTCCTGGCCAGGCTGTCCTTTGCTCACTGGGGACCCAGGTGTGGTCCTAGGAGGAAGAGGCTCTGGGGTCTGACTAGCTGAAGAGAAAAGTGATCCAGAGCTACTTCCCAGGTCTGAGGACCAAGCTCCAGCAAGCAATGAGCTTTTCTTTTCCTTTGTTTGAACTCCTTGTGAGAGGTTGCAGCTAGAAAGGATTTGAGTACTTCTGGGAAATTTGATCTAATATCCATCTTAAGACCATCTAAGTCTTACTATGACATCTAGAGTAGATGGTGGTTGCTACAGTGAAGGACAGAAGGGGAGGGGAGAGAAGAAGATGGGCTGTGTTCTTGAGCCTTTGGGAATGAAAAAGTTGGATCTTTGGCACTTTTGTAGTTGAAAGGCCCGTGCATTTCCCTCACATGTGGCCACACATGTGGCCACTGACCTCTGAAGTACTTAATTAGTAAAGTAGGCAAGAGCAAGAAAAATGGAGACACTGAGGGTTGGAGGACAGATCACAGGGAGAGAGCAGAACAGGAGAGGCTGTCTCGCTCTTATAATGCTAACAAAACACCAAGACCTAGATCAGCTCCTCCAGGGCCCTTGATGTAAGCCCCGACAATACCAAGGCAGCGGTGGAAAGGACAAGAAGCAGCTCCTGACAAACTACCCACGTGTCACACAGAAGACCAGAGCTGGTTTCGGACCTTTGGTCTGTAGGTGAGGATGGGATGGCCAAGACCACCGTCCAGCTGGCTGGTGGAAAGCTGACAAGCACAGACTCCATAGGCAGTGATGGGTGGCTGTGGGGCAGAGGAGTAGACAGCTCTGCAGGGAGAAGGGAGGGCAGGCTCGGCCCCGGGAACACCGTGTGCTCAGGAAGTGGCAGTTCCTGTTCTAAGTCCTGGCTTCTTGCGTCTGACAAACTTCCTGATTTGTCAGTGCTGCACCCTCCTGGTGCAGAGCGGGAAGAAGACCTGCCTGTGCAAAGACCTACTATGTGCTGGCCTGCGCTGTGTGATACCACCCTGACTGCCTAGGGGAGGCAGCAGCTATTCCCATATTGGAAGAGCACAAAGAGGTGAGCAGCAGAGGCCGAGCGCCCTCTCGGCCCCTCAGGCGAGGGCCACCCCTAGGAGGGGCCAGCTCGAACCCTACATCCTTGACACAGCAGAGTCACTAACTGCCTGGCTGTAGTAGGGCAAGGACTGTCATTTCTTTGGATCTCCGCTTCCTTGTCTGGAAATAAGAGAGCACCAGAGACTCCCTTTGACTTCAAGGTTCTAGAATTCCAGTTTTGAAACTGTGTTCCTATACTGGTTCCTATGGGGTCTCCTGCACACTACCCTGGTGAGGAAGGGCAGCTGTTCTTTCCTGAAAGGCAGGACCTACCTGAGCAGAGCCTCCGCTTTGCAATGGCTGGCTGTCCTGTTGTCTCTGAATTACATTCCACTTGAACCTGGCTCTATGCTGCATATCACTGAGCTCAAGCAACTTCCATCTGGGAATTCTTAGTCTAGTAGAAGAGACAGAAAATAAAGAGCAGGTCAGTGAAGACGGCCATGGGGGCGCATACCTGTAATCCCAGGTCATGGGAAGCTGAGACAGAAGGCTCACAGGCTCAAGGCCAGCCTCAGCAAGTTATCAAAATGCTCAGCAATTTAGCAAGATCCTGTTTTAAAATTAAAAGACAAAAAGGGCTGGTGTTTAGCCTCAGAGGTAGAATACCTCTGGGTTCAATCCTAAGGATCTCCCAGAAAGAGAACAGATCAGTGAAGAGAACAAGGAAGGTTATTTACCAGGAAGGTCAGGGAAAGTTAAATAATGGAGATGTTTTCCTAAGGTGGGTTGTTCGTTTATTGGTTTGTTTGTTTGTTTGTTTGGTGTGTATGTGTGTGTGTGTGTGATATTGGGGATTGAACTCAGGAGTGTTCTACCTCTGAAGGGCATTATACAACCCAGCTCTATTTTATTTTTTATTTTGAAACAGGATCTTACTAAATTGCTGAGGCTGGTCTTGAATTGGTGATCCTCCTGACTCAGCCTCCCAAAACTGGGATTACAAGCGTGTGCCACCACGCCTGGCTCTAAAGTGGATTTTGAAGGATGAATAGGTGTTCAACAGATAGACAAGGCACAAAAGCCCTCCAGGCAGAGGGAATCGAATATGCAAAGGCATAAAATATGGACCAGCACAACACAGGGAGTACTGCAAGGGTTTGAAATGGAAGACTGGGAAGACAAGAGGAGCACCAGAGGAGTGCTAAGCTTTGGGTTGGGCAAAAGCCCTTCCTCCTAGCTTTCCTGGTGGAAGATTCTGTAATCCCCAGCTCATTAATCTGACCTAAAACAGTTTCTGGATCCCAAACCTCTCCCTTCTTCCCCTGTCTTGGAAGCCCAGAGTTCTGTTTCTGCTATCAGAGGCAGGAAATTGAGGACCTGGGAGAGATAAAGGGCCCCACCCAAAGCCCCTCCGGTCCAGCAGCCCCCAGGCCTGTGGTGCTCCTCCACCTGTGGTCCTCAACAGAGGGCAATTCTGGCAAAATTTTGAAGTGTCTGAGTTGTCACAACAGGGATAGCACTGGAGTCTGGTGGGTGGAAGCGGGGGATTCTGCTGAACACCCGCAGCTGCACAGGCAGCCTCACAGCAGAGTTCTCCAGCCCCAAATGTCAGAGTACTGAGGCAGAGAAACTGTGCCTGTGCCATTGCCGAAGCTCAGGGACACTGTGACCTCCTCTCTGGCCTCCCAGACCAAGCTCACCCACCATGTGCCTCCCGGACAGTCCCAGCAAACTCCCGCATCCCCTCTGAAGGGCAGGGCTTACCAGAGTCTAAGGGGCTCCTTCCCACACTCCGCCAGCGTCCTGCACTCCAGGCAGCCCAGTGTACCAGGTAATGGTTTTTCTTTGGAATTTACAGCCTGTTCAGAGGCTTCTGACACTGTAGCCAAGGAACCCAGGACAGCAACGGTCAGGGGCAGAAGGGCACCCCTCCTCCTGCCTCATATGGGGTGTTTTAGCAACGTGCTCTGTCTGTTTTTACTTGTTTATAGACCAACAGGGCCTGTATTTGCTGCTTTGTAACCCCTGTCCCCCACCCTGAGTTCCCTCCCTTCACAGTCTAGGGTGCCTTCCCTCCTACTCCTTGTAGCCCCTACCCCATCCCAGGCCTATGTCCTGCCCTTCCCTTGGCACCCTGAAGCCCTGCTCAGCTGTCCTCCAGAGCCAGCTTGAACAGAGGTCCTGAGGGCCTTCCCCACCTTGCCCCAGGCCTTCCTGAGCCTAGGGCTCCAAGACCCAAATCCCAGAGTCCCCACTGCACCTAGCCCTGAGTTTGGCAGCTCTTCTGCAAATTAAGAACTTGATAGCAAGAGAAGGTAGGGGACGGTTCTTCTGGCAGAAGCCACTGTAGCTTTTTCTCCCAGACACATGTCTCTAGGGAGGGTGGAAAGGCCTTGGCCCTTGCATCTCCACAGGGAGATAGACCACTGAGCTCCCTGCCCAGCCCTGGAGCCTGTCTCTGTCCCTCAGGTGGCTCTTCCCTCTCCCCTGCCTTCCCTTCCTCATTAGCATGACATCCCAGCCCCTCTTGTTCCTGGGAAGCATCCGCAGCCTCCCATGAAGCTTGTACATCTGACTTTGGGGCAGAGGACTGGACCGGGGGCTCCCCAGGCTCCCACTCTGGGTCATGGCCACCTCCACTTTCTCCTCTGGCTGTTGCTGTGTGTCTGAGACTCACACATTTCACTGTGAGTTCAGTTTCCTGCCACAAGTTCTCAGTGGTGACACAAAACTTCTGCTCCTGACACCAGAACTGTAACCCGTCCCCTCCTACCCTGGGATGGAGTACTGGGTCCTCCTCCATCAGCTCGGCACCAGGGGGCGCTGTGCCCTACTCTCTTCCTGTCCCTGGGCTTCCCTTGCCTTCCCAAGCTGCCCCACCCCAACCCCAAACACAGTGGACCCACTTCTCTTCTATTCCTCCCTCCTCCTATGGCTCCTACTTTCTCACCGGAGTACCCCCAGGAGACTACCCGTTGTCAGGATATTGGCTCTGGTGCCACCTCTAGGGCAAGGGAGAGGCCAACTAATCCATAGGCTGAGGTTTTTGAATGAATATTGTTAAGGGTTTTTTTTTTTTTTTTTTTAAGCACTTTCTCATCAAATGGTTCGTTTATTCCTTACAACAACCTGACCTTTAGATAGAATCCCATTTAAGGCTCCTCTTATGAGTGGTCCCAATGGGGGGGGTCCCCAGATTCCAGCTCCCCCGTTCCTCTGCCCACCATGGTTCCTGTTGCCAAGTCACTGAATTACCATGAAGAATGGGAAGCAGGAAGAAGGAAAGTTCTATCTTTTCTTTCAGACCAGGGATGCCCTGAAGTCTTTGCCTTTTTTACTCAAAAGGTAAAAGCCATATCTCCACACCAGGACATCCACAATCTGATCCTCACTTTCCCTTCTCTCCAGATCCCCTTACTGCTCAGTCCAGAGAATTATAAGGAGAAATCCTCAGTTGGTGATTTTTTTGGCTGATGACCAGCAGAGCAACTTAGGATTCGTTTTCCTCTCTGTCTCTTTCTCTCAGGTATATTCCTTTGTTGGGTTCTGGAGGTAGATTCACAGCAGGACCCTGGAGCCCATCTGCTGGAAGAGAAAGTCATGGAGGGTCAAATGGGCCAGCTACAAAACAAGGGTTGAGGAGTCCTTGCCCCATCTCTTTTGCTGATCTGGTTGACGCTTGAAGACAACAACAGAACTTTCACCTGAGCCTGACCCCAGCCCAATCCTGCCTTTCCTTCCCCACCATGAGTCCTGGAGCTGGGAAGAGGCCACGGTCAAAAGTGACTACAGAACCAATGCAGCCACCAGACCTAGTCTCCTTTCAAATCTGCTGTCTCAGGCAGCTCCCTCTGACCTCATCCTCCTTCTGTCCAGACGCATAGATCTGACCTCAGACCTCACCTCCCACAGTAGGTGACTTCCCCAGAGCCAGCTACAATGCTGTCTCCTTTCTCAGAGTTCCTGAGGCCAACAGTCTGTACCAGAAACCTACCCCACCTCAAATCCTCTGGTCAAGTATGGAAGTTGGTAGGGCTGTTCACAAATATTCTAGCCCTTTTCTCCTGGAAGGAGAGGCTACTTCCCACCCACTTGACATAGGTGGGGCCATGTGCCTATGACCCCTAGATCATCTTAGGGCTCACAGGAATGCCTGATGAAACCTTAGGGCAAGAAAGGAATTCCAGTCTCTGGGACAATTTTCTCAGACACAGTGGGAGAAAAGCAGCTGCCCACATGGACTGCAGCAGCCAGTCCCTGTGGTCTCCAGCCTGACCCCAGGGCCACGTAAGGAAGAAGGTGGAGGAGACCTGGAGGGGTAAAGGTGATGTCCTTGATGCCACTCTGCAAAAGGATGTGGTCCCAGCAGCCCAAGACCATTTGTGACATTTTAATTGGAAATTTCTGCTTCCTGCAGGATATTCCTCATCATCAATACTCCTACTGAAAAGATGCCAGGAAATTGGATTTGGGGAATCATCCTGTTTTGCATGCCCAGTGTGGAGTGCTGTGTTGAAAGCCATCTTTGGTAAATCCTTTCATGCACTTACAGCCAAGCTGCCACCCCCATTGCATGGGCCTGGGAAGTTCCTCTAGGACCCTCCCTTGGCATCCCTCCTGAATGAATGAGTGGCTGTCACCTGGGTTGGGGATGGAGGCCAGGCTGAGGGAACCCTCCAACTGAAGACATGAAGGGACAACAAGACAGACATTCGCCCTTTGCCAGCAGGACCTTAGGACTGGTGAGTCACAGGCTATGAGTCACCAGCACTGCGCATTGATGCTGCTCAGTGAAAGCTGTGGACTGTGGGAGAAGTGGACTTTCTCATCTTGCCCTGAGTATGTGAGTCTTGCATGCACATGTGTGTACATGTGTGTCTGAGTCTCCACCTCAAGTGTACTATTTCTTAACACACTTGGGGTCAAAAAACTGTCAGTCATTAGCTTGTGTTTCAAAACGTAAGGGACGGGGCATTCAAGTGTCAACTGCAGGCTGGCACTACCCCTTAGTGGCTGCAGTGGGGTTTTAGGGCTTGTCCATCAATGTCCACCTCACTACTGTTCCCCAGGAACTGCCCTTTGTCCACCAACTCACTTGGTTACAGCCATAGGGTCTTGAGGGCCTTGTGCTTTCAGTGAACCCTGACCCTCTCCTGGACACAGTTCAGAAGGCCAGAAAATGGGACTTGGGCCTAAGATCCCCCATTGTCCTCCTGACCGGAAGTCATGTGAAGTGGAGGCTATGGGGAACCATCCCCCTCACTCTGTGGCTGGAAAGCAGAGCCACCGTGTGAGGGTGAACGAAGCCACCACCCAGAGGAGCCCCAGCTGTCCCCTCCAGCTCCTCCTGAGGCCTTTCTCCTGCTCTGATTGCCTTTCTCTTTTCTTACCAGCCACATGCAGTTTAGTTTTAATTCTCCCCTGGGCTGAGCTCTTTAAGGGCAAGAACCATAATCTTGACGTGTGTGTGTGTGTGTGTGTGTGTGTGTGTGTGTGTGTGTGTGAGAGAGAGAGAGAGAGAGAGAGAGAGAGAGAGAGAGAGAGAGAGAGAGAGAGAGAGAGAGAGAAGGAGAGAGAGAGAGATACTGGGGCTGGAACTCTCTGAACTAACTCTGAACTATACATCCCCAGCCTTTTTATTTTTTAATAATTTTTGAAACAGGGTCTCCCTAGGTTGTCGAGGTTGGCCTCGGATCTGCGATCCTTCTATGTCAGTCTCCCATGTACTGGGATTACAGGCCTGCACAGGTGGACCCTGGGACTGATGAATCCCATAGCAGCCATGAACTGTGGCGGGTGCTGACCTTGCCCCTTTCTGTTTCCTGTACAGTCAAGGGAAAGAGTTAGTTTCACTGCAGTCTTTCCTGATTCTGTGGAAACCTGAATCCTCTTAGCTTATGTGAGTGAGAAAGCTGGTCTCCTCTATATGCTTCTGAATCCTGGGTAAACTGAAGTAGGAGGGACCTGTGTTCTGACCCTATGATGTGGCAGCAGGGGCAGCATTCTGAGGAAGGTAAACTCTGGGAATAAAGGGGCTTGTTTCTCCCATGACTGGCTATGATGTGTTCGAGTAACAGTTACTGAAGTCCTCAAAGCTGGCTTGAGGGCACTTAGTGTAAGGAATTGAGGGTGTCTCTGAAACCAGGGATGAGAGCCTCAGAAACCTTTCAGAACATTTTCTATACAAAAATATATGTGGGTACATATAAGTTTTTTTTCAAATATAGAGTTATTCTGTGAATTCCTTCATTGGGAACTCATGATCTTCATTCAAATGTATTCATTCATGTTAATAAACCTAGGTTTCTGTTTCTGATATGTGCTAGTTACTGGTACATTTACTGCCACTCCCTGTGGTGTCTCTGAGGTAGGATTGTGGCAGAGGTACATGCACGTGCCCTGTGGTGGACATTCAGTTTGTCCCTTTTCCATCGAAAGCAATGCTGTGAACGAATGCAGATGTGCATGCTCTGTGCCAGATGAGTTATTTACCATTGCTGCACTTAAGAGTAGGCATGAGGGTTGCTTTTTAAGTTTTTTGGTGCATAGTGTATCACCGTTCTCCAGGAAAAAAAAAAATTATGCTGTCACCCTGTCTCCAGCAGCCTATGTGCCCTCACTTTCACCAGTGCTGGGTTCTATGATCATACTGATAGTTTTCAAAGAGTCAATTCATCAGTCATAAGAAGTGATATTTCCTGTGCTGCTTAAAATATGGCTTCACAGGAGAAAGTACCTGGGAGGGACTGACACCTACCAAACAGCTTCCATCATGAGTCAGGACAAGACACACTCACTTCACTTAATTCCATGAGGTATGATCATTGTTCCCATTTTACAGAAGAGCCAGTAAACACTAAGAGAAGTTGGGTGACTTGCCAAAGGTCACACAGGTGGGAAGTAGCCAGTCAGGTTTTGATCCCAAGTCTCAGGTCAAGACTTGGCCTCTCTCCACATGGCTTCTGAGGACAGAGAACAATAGGGCCCTAACCCACTTCTCTTCCTTGATCCAGGCAAGTCCCTGTACCTCCACCACACTAATACAATTAAGGGTGCGTGCCCTGGGTTAGCACAGCACTACTAGATGGTGGAACAGAGAGGATTCTTGTTGTTGTTGCTTATCTATATTTTCTACCTCAACAATATTTTACTTATTTAATGGAGAAATAGAGGACATTTTTTAAAAAGTCATTGCCAAGATTCTTTTGAAGAAAAAGTCCCATAAATAGTTTTCCAATGTCCTGTAATTAGGCACACTAGAGTTGTGACCATCTGGGGCTGGTAGGCCACAGAACATGGCAGGAAGGAGGAGAGCACCTCAGAAACAGCCTCTGACCTTCTGAGGCTAGAAGGGGAGGCTGGGACCAAGTTTGTCCTAGTGAATTCTCCACCAAAGGCCCCTGGCCTCTGAAGTTGTCCTAGAGTTACTTCTGGTCTCTTCCCAGACTCAGTGACCTGACCTCTCCACATTCATGTCAGCTGAATCCAGGATACACCCTCCACCAGCCAGGCCTTGGGGAAATAGCTGGATCCAACCAGTGGCTACTGACCTTACAAAATAAGCAAAGGTAATCCAAGAAATCCCAGAATGCCAGAATCAATGAGGAAGTCTGCCGAGGGCCATGAGGTGGGAGCAGAGCCTGGGAACATGTTGCTTAAGGGAAGCCAGGGCAGCAGCAGGGGCTGGTCTCTCTGCAAAAGGGTAGACCCTAGGGGACGGAATGGAGAACAAGGACTTCCCCCACCACACCCACATCCACACAGACCACAGCACACACTCTTTTGGAACTTCTACAATATATCTAACGCTTTGAGGAAATGCAGTATAGATTGAATGGGTGGATGGATAATGTTTGTAGTGATTTGGATTTGGATTGTCCCCCTAGTCATCACAGAAACAAGGTAACAATGTTGGAAGTAGGGCTTAGTTGCTAAGGAGGGGTCCCTGAGGGTGTGGCCTTGGGGACTATATAAGGTTTCTCCTCCCCCTGCGTGCCTGCCAGCTCTCTCGCTCCTCGCTCCTCTCTCTTCTCTTTCTCTGCTTCCGGCTTCCACAGTATGAGAGCAGAGGACTTGCTCTCTCCCTCTCTCCGCTTCCTGCTGCCATCCCCTCAGCGCTGCAGACTCAGCCTGACATGGACTGAACTCTGAAATCTCCAAAATCTTGGGGCAAATAAATCTACCTTCCTCAAATTTCTGTAGTCAGTTGTTTGGGATTGCAGGAGTGAGAATGCTCACCAAGACAGATGTATAAAAGGACGGATGGACGGACGGACGGACGGACGGACGGACGGACGGACGGACGGACGGACAGCAGATGGGTGGATGGACAGACAGACAGATGGGCTAAGCATACATTGATGGGTAATGAGTAAATAGACCTGGATTTTTTTAAGGTCAATGATACAAAGGTAAATCAAGAGTCATAAACCCATGTTCATTGAGCCCTTAATCTCATTTTTGTTGATTTGTTCCAAGGAAATAGCTAGGAAGAAAATTGTTCTGACCCTAAAAGTTTGCAGTAGCTTTGTTTCTAATACAGCAAAAGCAGAGTGGCTTAAATGAGCTGTGGCATGAGCTGATGTATGAATCAGGGTAACATGTATATCACATGGTCATTCAGATGATGACCAGCATGACAGCATGGAAAAAGGTAACCACATTTCTGAAACCATAATGTTAAATAAGAAAAGAACTTAACCTTCTGGGAAATTTTTTTAGTCAAAATTAGAGGAGAGAGAGACTTCTGGGAAGATGGCGACGGAGTGAGACACGTCTCAAGAGGCGCTGTGAGATCGATTCAAATCAGTCGTGGAACCAACTTTTTAAAGAAGAAAAAACCAACAAAAGGGTGAAAAATGCTGTGAAAACTGGAACGCAGCTGAGCAGAATCCGGAAGGGCGACCAGGGAGAGCAAAGAAGCCCGTCACCACGGCTGCGGAGCCACGCTGCTGAGCGGAAGCCGCCATTGAGCCGGCCCCTGGCGTGAGGTCTACTAAAAGAGAAACATACAACAACCCTCTGCACCCCACCGGCCAGAGGCGGAGTGAGCGACTCCCGAACTCCCCATCCTAGCCAGGCGGCATTTCGAGGCACCTCTGACAGAGTCCAGAACGCGTGGTACGACCAGCTTAAGCCCGTGCAGGCCCATCCCAGCTCACCTCTCCCCGCAGAGCCGGAGCAGAGATAACTGCACTGCAGAGCTTGAATCAAAACGACCGCAGAGCAGCTTCTCGACGGAAGGAAGGAGAAGAAAAGCAGCTTAAAAGTGAGTAAAGAAACGGGCAGCTGATCGGAATCTAAGGAGCAGACCAGGGAGAACGGCGGAGCCGGCGCGTGCGCACCAGGAGCAGCCGCCATCTTGTCGGCCGCCCACAGCAGCAGAAACCTACCCAAATATCTGGAGAGGCCAAACCAGGTCTTTTCTTACAAACTTGCAGGGATTTTTATCTTGCTTCTTGCTGATGGTCCTTGTTTTCTGGGTTTTTTTGCCTTGTTTTGTTCCGTTTTTACTGTTTTAACTTTGCATTACTTCGATTTATGTATGTTTGTTCGGAGGATAGGTTGCTTTTTAGCTTTTGCTAGATCCTAGAAGTCAACAACTGAAACCCACCAAAGACACCAATAGAGCAGGCAGAAGAAATACCAGAGTAATTGCAACTCAGTAAAGACACCATTCACAGAGAGTAAATAAAAATAAGAAACCTATAAATTCAGAGAAAGTGTGCAAGAGCAGCAAAGTTATAAATTTAAGAACAAGGAAACCATGGGAAGGAGAAATACCAAAGAAACAGTGAATCAACATGACCCGAAACAACAGAACTCAATGACACTGAATGGCAGAGCTTACCAGAAGGACAATTCAGATCCTTATTAATAGAAGCGATACAAAACTTCCAGAAAGAATGCAGAGAGAACTGGAAAGAAATAAAAGAACATATAAACAAAGAAACTGACACCCTGAGCAGTGAAATGAAGGATATGAAAAATGCAATAATAGAAGTGAAGGCATCAATACAAACTATAAACAATAGATTAGACCAGGACTTCCGGGAAGATGGCGACGGAGTGAGACACGTCTCAAGAGCCACTGTGAGCTCGATTCAAATCAGTCGTGGATCCAGCTTTTTGAAAGAAGAAAAAAAGCAACAAAAAGGTGAAAAACGCTGCGAAAACTGGAATACAGCTGAGCAGAACCCAGAAGGCCGACCAGGGAGAGCAAAGAAGCCCGTCTCCGCGGCCCCGGCGCCACGCCACCTGGCAGAACCCGCCATTGAGCCGGCCCCCGGCGTGGAGTCTACTAAGAAAGAAATATACAACAACCCTCTGCACCCCACCGGCCAGAGCTGAAGTGAGCGACTCCTGAACTCCTCATCCTAGCCAGGCGGCATTTCGAGGCACGTTCGACAGAGACCAGAACGCGTGGCACGACCAGCTTAAGCCCGCGCAGGACCATCCCAGCTCACCTCTCCTCACGGAGCCGGAGCAGAGATAACTGCACCCCAGGGCTTGGGTCAGGACTGCCGCAGGAACAGCTTCTCGACGGAAGGGGGGAGAAGCAAATCGGCCCAAGGGTGAGTGGGGAAACGGGCAGCTGGCTG
>PVLC010012684.1:0-43575 GCA_004027655.1 Graphiurus murinus
CCTTGGCCAGTGTCAGCTCAAGGTCGTCGATGTCTTTCTTCAGTTCTGAGCATTCATCCTCCAGCTTCCTCTTCTTGGCCGTCAGCTCGGCGTTGATCTCCTCCTCATCCTCGGCTCTCTCGGTCACTTCCTTGATTTTGGCCTCTAGCTGGATCTTGGTTTTGATCAGCTGGTCACATCTTTCCTCTGCATCAGCCAAACCTTCAGCTTCCTTGAATTGGAAACAAAATAAGATTTCATTTTGACAAAACAATAACATAGAGATGAATGGCGTGATTATGGGTAGGAAAACTATGGGCAATGCTTTTCAGAAAATATGAATCCTGGCCTAGCGTCAGTAATTAAAGTTTTGTTCTCTTAAAAAAAAAATTGAGAGGGAAACATGAAATACTCTATAATGACAAAGTGTGAATTTCTGTAGTTATTCCTTTGGATTTCCTTTCTTTACTTATTTATGTCTTCATAGACTTTCGTTTCATGAATCACATTTCCATATGTGGGAAAACCAAAATATGTTGGTGGTTGTCCTGTTCCTTTAGAAGAGTATATCCTACAGGAGATTACAAAACCTAACTCTCAAACGCTACCATTAATGGATAAGGCAATTAGTGATATCAGGTAGCAGAGAAGTTGAATCAGGGTTGTTTTCATGGAAGAACTGGTATTCAGGTTGAACCTGAGAAATGGGTAGAATTGGGTGTGCAGAAATCAATATATTAGAGGAGCTGGAGGGGACTAGAGAAACATTCCTGCCAGAAAACTTCAACATGCAGCTGCTACTGAAATAGTTTTCTTTGTAGTACTGGAGGATGATCTTGGTTCTGATGCTTTAAATTCAAGTTGAGGTATAACGTAATAAAAAACTCCTGGCAACCTACTGTTTCCAATTAAGGGGAACAGGGCAAGCAGGAAATGAAAGAAACAGGAATATATATTCACCAGTGATCCTCCATATCAGCTTTTGAATACATAAAAGAATAGAATGTGCTCCAGATAGCCATGTTGTGAATATGGTGTAAGACAGGTTCTTAGTAAATCTCTGAGGAGAACTGAAAAGAGTTTAGGATAGATTTAAAGGGGGTGCAGGCAGAATAAAAAGGTTCTTTTTTCCTTCTGTAATCTTGAAGGAGTTATTACAGTGCCCAAAATTGGCAGCAGAGACTTATCTTAGGAGAAAAAATATGATTTTCTCATGAAAAAGTTATAAAGACCGATTCAGTTCAACTCAAATGAAAGACAGTCTTATAAATTACATTTCCAATTTGATGGAGGCAGTTCTAAAGTGACTGGCCCAGGAGTAAGTAATGAGTAGGCTGATGGAGGAAAAGAGAATTGGGAGTAAGCAAAGAAGCTGTGTGCTGATGCTGATCTGGTGTGATGTGATAGGACATTGCCTATGACAATGGATTGGAAAGAGTAAGAGTTTTGAGTTCAATAATTAACAACAATTCAATAAAATTCAGTGCAGGCCGAGCGTGGTGGCATACACCTGTAATCCCAGTACTTGGGAAGCTGAGACAGGAGGATTATGGATTTGAAGCCAACCTCAGCAATACAGTGAAACTCTCAGTGACCTAATGAGACCCTGATTCAAAACAAAAACACAAAAGGGCTGGAGGTGTAGCTCGGAGGTGAGAATCCCCCTGGGTTTAATCCCCAGCACCACAAAAATAAATATATTAATTAATTAATAAGATTAGATAAAATGTGGTGTAGAATACCATTTTTCAGCTGCCAATATTGTAACTTGAGACCCATAAACATCAAGAGATTGTTCAGGGAAGTTTCAGAAAATTATCTCTCTCCACGCTATTCCTCCCACCCTTAATATTTCATTTGGGAGTGTTTGATGTTAAATCACTTTCAGGTACTTTTTCCTGTGAGAAACAAGTCATCCATCCTGTACTCTGATGAAATTGTGTAGAATGGAAGACAATGGACAGTTCTGCCTCGTTGTGGTGGTGCTGGTTTGTGGGGGTCACTGGGCAATGTGGGGACACACGGACCACTGCGGTGCTTTCACCTTTTGCCCCCAACGTGTGTCTGCTCTGCTGACTATCCAGCTCACTGCCATAGTGACCAGAGTCCTAGCACTTGCATCATGACTAGCAATATCCAGTATAATAGCCCCAACTCACAGACTGAACTTGGAGCTGCAAGTCATTTTTTTCTTTCAACAGTGACACCATCTTTTCTTCTAGTTCCTTGCGTTTTGCCTCTGACTTGGAGAGTTCGTCTTTGGTTTTCTGGAACTCCTCCTTCATGGTGGCCATCTCCTTCTCGGTCTCCGCACTCTTGAGCAGGGGCTTGATCTTGAAGAAGAGTTTCATCCAGGGCCAGTGCTTGACGTTCATGAAGGAGCGAATGTTATACTGGATGCAGAAGATGGACTCCCTGAAAGACAGTGGATATAAATTAGGTATTGTGCAGATGAGGAAATGAAATGAAGTCTTGTCACTAGGAGATAGAGGCTCCCCCTCTACCCTGATCCTCACTTGCTTTCAAATGCACAGATTAAAGAAATGATCTGTTGGGGTGATGGCCAGTGACTTGCTCACTCGTTTCTCTACATTATTGCTTTTCAAACTTTAGCATGCATAAAAATCACCTGAAGGGCTTACTAAAATGCTGAGTTCTGGGCTCTACCTCCAGAGTCAGATTCAGAGGATTTTGACCACTCTTTGAGAAGCATTGCTATGTATCAGTGCTTCTGAAACATTTCTACAAAATACCATAAGGGAATCTGGACGTGGTGGCGCATGCTTGTAATCCCAGCATTTGGGAGGTTGAGACCGGAGGATCCGGGTTCTCGGCCAGCCTCAGCTACCTTGTGAGGCCCTCTGCAACTTAGTGAGACTCGGTTTCAAAATAAAGAATAAAAAAAAAAATAGGGCTGGGGGTATAGCTCGAAGGTAGAATGCCCCTGATGAGTTCAATCCCCAGTACTGAAAAAAAAAAATACCATAAGGGCAATGAAAGAGGAACATGACCTTTGAGGTATGTCTCTATAACCCTGAACTTCATCAAGACGTATGATTACAATGTACCAATAAAAAAAAAAGGAAAACTAAATAAAAATTACAAAATAAAAAAGCTAGAATTTCTTTGACAATTTCCAATTTTAATATCAGGTGAATTTTGCATTCTACTCTGTACTCTGTAATACCACAATTGCTTTAATCTAGAATTTTATATTATTTAAAAAATTATTTACCCTCATATATGGACAAATAGTTACTCAAATACACATAGAGTGGTCAGGACCAAAAATTGTTATTTTTTAATGAAATAGAGCACAGCAGAAAGTTTTAGAAAATTTTAGGTAGTAAAAATAAAATTTGTCTCAGACGAATTTTTACACACACATATTCACAATAGTGGTAATATAAATATTCACAATAGTGGCAATATAAAATATATTTCTCACTATAGGTCCTGGTCATATACGTCCAGCTGACTAAGATGCCTGACTCTGTAGTCTTTGAATTGTCCCTGGGAAGTCATCCCTTAATGATATCAGTATTAACTTATTGCAGTCTTTCACAGACAAACGCCATTAGTATTTTAAATCATTATAGTTTGATAATAGAAATTATCATATAGGAGAAGTTGTTTTTATTATACTGTGTAAACCCATTCTTGAAATACATATTTTGATATCTCCTATTTAATATTCTATCCAATAAGTCCATATTAGAACCAAGTGCTATGGCAAAAAATTGTCTCTGCTTTTTCACTGATGTAATTTCTCTTGTAAGGTGAGAACTATGTATGCTTTGTGCTTCTCAATTTTTTTTACCCAAATTCTCAGTGGTGATGATCTCCTATTTTGTTACAGGACTTTTGTTTATTCCTTCTTACTTTGGTGTCCTTATCACAGCTGATTCTTAACTGTAAGCCATCTCTCTTTAAAAATAGAGGAAAGATGTGAATAAATAGCATGGTTTTCTACCTTCTCTCCACCATCTTCTGGTATTCCACTCTTGCCAAGAACCCTCTGCACATGGCCTGGGTTCGGGTAATCAGTTGGGCCAACTTGTCATCTCTCATCTCCTCTAGGAGCCCCAGAAGACCAGCTTTGAAAAAGACCTGTGCATGGGCAATGTTGCAGATTAGAAACTTTCAATAAAGTTCTAAAGGACAGGAACAGCATCAGGTTCGATTTTGAGACTAGTACCTTGGTGTGACCGAATTTATACTGGGTGTGGTCAATGTCGATGGACGCAAGGAGCTTCTCAGAAGCCTTCTTGCTATCAATGTATTGTCCTTCAGGGATGGCGCTTGCATTTAATACCTTGTATCTGTCAAAGTAAATATCATTTTAACACTTGATTTACTGATGAAACAAGTAATGGGTAAGCTTTTTAAAAATCAGAACTTTTAAAATAAATTATTATTCTTTGTCCACAGAAGAACATTGTTAACATGGATGATCAACCTATTGCCTATCAATTTTGACTCCACTTTACCTGCTCTTACAGTTGTAATTTTTCTTTATACTTTATCAGACCCTGTTCTCAGGGAAGGATTTTATAATCTTGTTCATGTTAAGGTGTGGATGACCTATAAAATATGTGGTTTCCCTACTTGATGAATTTGCTGTTTAAGATCCTGAGTCCAAGAAAGCTTTTTATTGAAGGACCTGGTAGAAGGTATTTCAGGTATGGGGGACTGTCCTAATAAACTAAAATCAAGCTTAGGGGTGCCTTTGGTCTGGAGCACGGCAGCTGTCTGTCAAGTCCACCAGACCTAGACTTAGAGACTACATCCCCACAACCTCTTCTTGGATTCTCAAGATGGGCTTATCTAGGGAGGAGGAAAAGGATCTCAGGAGTTATAGTTGTGACATGTCCTCTCTGCTTCTGGGAAACACTGAGAACTAATATATGAGAGAAAAAGGAAGACAGATTAAACCAAAAGAAGTGATAGAAAATGACTTATTTGTAGCTGTGCGTGCATGGGAGAGTTGCTAACTCAGCAACTTAGGAAACATGTGCCTTTGGGCAAATAATCTCTCTGGGTCTCAGTTTACTCATCTATAAAATTAGGTCATTATAATACTTGCCTCTACTGGGTTTTTGTGATGACTAAATGAGATATTCTAAACATATTAAGTATTCAAAAAGGTAGTCCTCATAATTATTGAAGTTAATGTATGCATCTATGAGCCAGCCAGGGACTGTATAAATCCAATGAAAATTAGTCACAATGCTTAAAATATTATACCTATCTTTTAAAGGTATTTTGAGACTTAAGTTTTGTACTTCCTTTTGGGGGGCAAATTAGTTTTTTCACTAAATTGTTCTTGCATGAAATTTGTTCATACAAAATTTCAAGATATGCCATGATTGAGAGAATCTAACCTCTGCTTGAAGTCTGCATAAAGGATTCTGCTTGGGAATCCCTTCCTGCAGATGCGGATGCCCTCCAGCACCCCGTTACACCGCAGCTGGTGCAGG
Source organism: Graphiurus murinus (assembly GCA_004027655.1). Taxonomy (NCBI): domain Eukaryota; kingdom Metazoa; phylum Chordata; class Mammalia; order Rodentia; family Gliridae; genus Graphiurus; species Graphiurus murinus. The sequence continues at coordinate 5,460 of PVLC010012684.1, forward strand.
ACAAGTTCATGCTCCATGGCCCCTAAAAAAATACATATTTATTCCTCTGCAGAGTCAGGAATGAGTAGGTATACATTCATGCTTTCTGCTGTCACTCTAGAACTTCTTACCAGGAGTTTTGGTTTCATTGGGGATGATGCACCTCACAAAATGAGGATGGGTGCTCCTGAGGTTGGTCATCAGCTTGTTCAAATTCTCCTGTAAAACCAGAAAAAATCCCGTCATCCCATACTCTCTACATGATCATGAGAAGTTGGTGACATCTATGAGATGGATCTATGTAGCTGCGTCAAATGACTAGTATAGACTGCGTTCATTAAGGAAACACCTTGAATGCTTCTTCTGAGATGTAGTTTCTTCCTTAGTACATCTTTCTGCATTTGACTTGGCATAAGTTGGCCTGACATCGACTTCTTTTCAGTTCATACCGGCAGGCACCATCCTTTATACCCTGGTCCTTGGCCACCCACAGACACTTAGAAGGCCATTACTTCCCATATTAGCTGCTCACTCTCTATTCTACTAAAGCAAATAATTCTTCAATAAGGAAATACAAGCCAGAGACACACTTGTGCTTTTACATATAAATATAGTTCCTTCTTCCAAGCCCTATTAATTTTTAGAACATAAAGATTATATGTAAGGGAATATATCTACCAGTTATAATTGGCAACTTACTAGATGAAGAGCAAAGGCACAGAATTAGCTTCATTGTAGGTTAGCTGCTAAATTTCATTAGCTTTGCTGATGTCTTAGTCACTTTTGTAACTATCATTGCTTCTTGACATGACTCAATTAGGTTACAAATGGTAAAGCATTGAGTTGTATAAAATTTTCTAGGAAATATTCCTCATTGTTTGATTTAGCATGAAAAGTGAGATTATTAGTGATTTAAACCCTTTCTCTCCAAAGTAAGATCAACAATAGTCATTGGTTAATGTCAGTCCTTTCCTAATGTCTCCTGGAAAGAAAATCTTGTGCTTCTAAAAAACACCATGCATAGCCAGGCATGGTGGCACATCTTGTAATCCCAGCATTTGGGAGGCTGAGACTAGAGGATCCTGGTTTGCAACCAGCCTCAGCTACCTAGTGAGGCACTCAGCAACTTAGGGAGACCCTGTTTCAAAATAAAGAATAAAAAATAGGACTAGGGGTATAGCTCGGAGGTAGAATGCCCCTGAGTTCAATCCCCAGTACCACAAAAAAAAACCCCAAAAAACCATGCATGAAGCCCTGGCTTTGGTTCCTAGTACAAAACAACAACAACAATAAAAACATATTCCCAACATAACAGGAGATACAAGAGCAGTTTCTCAGTTTCTTCCTTACTCTGAAAAGGGCAGACACAGTCTGGAAGGAAGAACCCTTCTTCTTAGCACCTTTCTTGGCAGCCCCACCACCACTGGCCTCTGGAGGAAAAAGAAAGAATGCTGTCATTCCAACATACATCAAATCAACGAGGCTAAATCTCACCTTATTTGATGATTTCTATGCTTTCTGTGCTCATCAAGTAGAGTGCTTCCACACTGTATCCATGCCTATTTGAATCTTATTTTTCAACTAAGTTTACATATACTTTTCTGTGATTCTTTTTCTTATTGGGAAATGATGTGAAGGGCATTCACCTCACCATATAGAGATGGACATACCAATGTTAGGACATTTAGGAACACACTAGCTCCATAAACCATCAATAAAAACTAGCCTTGAGAGGCAAAAGTTGGCCACTATGTCATCTTAAATAGCCCCAGGTAGCCAAGTGCAGTGGCACACACCTGTTATTCCAGTACTTGGGAGGCTGAGACAGGAGGATTGCGGGTTCACAGCCGGCCTCAGCAATTTAGCAAGGCCCTCAATAACTTAGTGAGGTGCTGTTTCAAAATAAAATAGGGCTGGAAGTGTAGCTCAAAGGTAGAATGCCCCTGGGTTCAATCCCTAAGACAAAAAAAAGTAAAAAAGTAGCCCCAGATAGTCAGCATGGTGGAAGAAGCAGCAGAGAACCACAGAAACTGAGGGGGTTTTGTTGTTGTTGTTTTTGTTTTTTCCATTGATTGAGAGACTTTGCACCAGGGCCCCTGTCTGTAATGAGATGAACCCAGATGTATAATTCCAATGCAGTCTACTTTCTCAATGCTCAGAGAAATAAATTTGACCTGTAATGTCAGGGCTATGAGATCACCTGCCTCCTTTCTAACATCACATGTTGTAAATCTACAGAAAGTGTCAAGACTTTTGAGCATTACCTGCTTCAGCAGTTTGAGCTCCTGAGAAGAGGAAAGCTAGAGTTTTCAGTGAAGACTTCTGGTACAGCCCGACCACGGTCTCATTCAGAGGGTCCTTGTTCTTGTCCAGCCAGCCGGTGATGTTGTAGTCCACGGTGCCGGCGTAGTGGATCAGCGAGAAGTGGGCCTCAGCCTTGCCTTTGACCACCTTGGGCTTCTGGAAGTTGGCGGACTTGCCCAGGTGCTGTTCATACAGCTTGTTCTTGAAGGAGGTGTCTGTCGCCTTGGGGAACATGCATTCCTCCTCCAGGATGGAGAAGATGCCCATGGGCTGGATTTAAGACACAGCAGAAGGCGCCTGGTTAAACAGGGGCGGCAGAGTGTGCAGGAAGAGGGTGCTGGGCAGCTGCAGGAGGATACCTTCTCGATGAGCTCGATGCAGGCGGCCAGGTCCATCCCGAAGTCGATGAACGTCCACTCGATGCCTTCCTTCTTGTACTCCTCCTGCTCCAGCACGAACATGTGGTGGTTGAAAAACTGTTGCAGTTTCTCATTGGTGAAGTTGATGCACAGCTGCTCCAGGCTGTTGAACTAAATAAATATGTGTGTTAACTTCTCTCTTACGCAAACTGAGCATTTTTTTAAGTGCAGGATTTTTAAATGTAAAACTATGTGTCCAATAGCCTGTAAGTGATAGATGTCAAATAACTGGACTGAAGAGTCCTTCAAAATAAAAAGTAAAAATATGGAAGGTTTGAGGGTAGGTGGAACCTGCTGTTTTCTCTGCTGTCATTTTAGAGGAGATCCTAAGTCAGTACTAACATTCTTTTCCTGCACTTGTAAAGGTATTTCCCTGAGTTTCCACTTAATCATCTCACATTCATTCTCATTATTTTCTGTGGCTCATAATTTTCTGTGGATTCATTTAAGAACCAACTTAGAACCCGTGAAAAGCTATCGAGGAGTCTGCACTGCATGGAAATCACTATGGCTAGCATTTGTTTGTTTGGTTGGTTTTGGTTTTTTTGCTTTTGCGGTACTGAGGATGGAACCCAGGGGAATTCTACCTCTGAGCTACACCCCCAGCCCTATTTTTTATTCTTTACTTTGAAACAGCGTCTCACTAAGTTGCGTAGGGCCTCACTAGGTAGCTGAGGCCGACCGCGAACCCATATCCTCCAGCCTCAGCCTCCCAAATGCTGGGATTACAAGCGTGCGCCACCACGCCCGGCTCTGGTCAGCATTTCTAGTGAGTGATAATTGCTACCTCTCTTCTTCTTTAATGAGAAATGAAAACGATAATCATAAGATACTAAAAATTATGCAGTATTATAACAGACACTTATATTTTTAAAATTCCACCAAAATGTTAACATTAGCTAGATAAAATGACATATTTTCTTTCTCTTTTATATTTTTCATAATGCCTAAGTTTTACTTTAATAATTAGAAAGAAGGTAGACTTCTTAAAAACTATAAGCAGGAAAAATGTATTTTGTAATCAAATGTGAATTTTTATTTCATGATATCACATTAATGAGCATTAAAAGCTAATTGCATTTATTAATGCTGACTAAATTATTAAGCTTTTCTCAGCTTTTATTATCTGCCTAAGTACTTCTGAATTGTTTCTCCACCACATATTCAGAGCATATGTGTTGCTAAGGTTCACTTTGGTACTTTCATGCTGGCTTCACTGTGCTTTGTGGTATTTTTAGAGGCTCCCTCTCTCCCCAGCGCCAAGCTAGTCCATGCTCCTTTGGCTCACGTAGCATGCTGAGTCCTCATTATGCGCACTGTTTCTCAGACAAGTGGAAATGCCACCCAAATAAGTGATTAGTAGCTACCAAATCAGTATCTCTTAAGTCTTAATATAACTGGCAATGGTAAGAAAAGGTCCTAATATTCACAGCTTCTTTCTTATTAATATTTGCATTGCACTGCTCTAAAATACTTTCACCAAACAACTACCAACTCACGTCAAAGATCTCAAAGCCAGCGATGTCCAAGACCCCGATGAAGTACTGCCTGGGCTGCTTGGTGTCCAGCTGCTGGTTGATGCGAGTGACCATCCACAGGAACATCTTCTCGTAGACGGCTTTGGCCAGGGCGCCCACTGAGTTGATCACCTTGAAAAGCAAAGATATAACCTGAAGTCATGCGAGGACGGTACAAATGTTTTTGTCCCTGTTGGCAAATTTGAAATATGTACCTACCTGCTCCACAGTCTGGCCTTTGGTGACATATTCGTTGCCGACCTTGACCCTGGGGTAGCAGAGGGCTTTGAGCAGGTCAGCAGAGTTCAGACCCTGGAGATAGGCCGCCTTGTCAGCAACTAAAAGGAAGAAAGGAGAGAACGATGTTATTGTTTGGAATTTACCCAAGCCATTTTTTGAAAACTACTTGCACTAGATCCAAACCACCTCTTCCAATAGCCCAAAGATACCCACTTCTTAAAATTTTTTTTATACTACAGGCATTTTATGCAGTTATTTCAGTGTATCTTTTTTAATATGCTTGACCAGTTTTTCATTAAGTTCAAGACCTTGAGTATGAGTAATTTTCTCTAAAGAACTTCAGAAATGATAGGAAATATCTATCTAATGTCCATGCTTCACACAGTATACTATTTAGGTGTTCTTTAAAACTAATTTCCTTACAGTGGATTTGTCTTCCCTGGGAATAAAACTCATGGCTAATAAGACTAATTGTTGTTTTTTGTTTTTTTGAAACAGAGTCTTGCTAGATTGCTCAGTCTTATTACTTGCTGAGGCTGTCCTCAAACCTGTGATCCTCCTGTCTCAGTCTCCCAAGTACTAGTATTATAAGCGTGCACCACCATGCCTGGCAAGTCTATAATTTATAAGCAAACATGAACTGTGTTGACAACTCAGTTGATACCTTCGGTGCCATCTGGCTCAGCCTGCTCCTCACGCTGCTTTTGCTTGAATTTCATGTTCCCATAATGCATCACGGCCCCCGTGAGCTTATAAATGGAGACCTTTTCTTCATTAGTAAAGCCCAAAATGTCGATAGCACTCTGTCAATATAATCAATAGGGTAACAGTTAGGTTGCATTCTCTGCACTGGCTATGTGGAGTTCCCATTCCCATTCCTGACTTGTTGAGCAAACTGAGGAGACTACCAGTACTAATGGGGTCAAGGGATTCCTTAGACTGAGTGTATAGAGCTCTGGTCAACCAAAGGCCAGCACAGAGCAGTACAAGTATAGGTGTCCATCATCTGAAGATTCAAGTAGTCTTAAGACAGGAGGTCAAGATAGTGAATTTAAGGCAGTTGTTATTTTGAGAGATGGTTTGGATCTATTGCAGATTTCAAAAAATGGCTGGGTAAATTCTGAAGAGAAAAAAATATTAAGAAGACTATTAAGGGAAAATAAAACATTATAGGGGCACATCTTAATCTTTCCATTTGACTCCAGGAGTCACACACGTATGGTCCTCAGCACTGAATCTTCCTTTGCTATTTCTGCTACAGGTTGAATATCTCAATGGACCATTGTTCTGACCCAAATGGTCATTCCCATTTTTGTGTGTTCTACTTACGTCTGTGGCCATCAGCTCTTCCTGATCATCAATACTGGCCACACTGATCTCCCCTTGGCTGACAAACGGGTAATCATATGGGTTTGTGGTGATCAGAAGCATTTCTAAGTACATAGAACAAAGCGAAGATAAGCATCACTCACCTCTTCATTAAAGCAAGAGATTTCTAGACAAATTCTAAGGTCGCTGTATGATGCTTGATTGAAAGACACTTAATGGGAAATAAAAGGATATTTAGCACCATCTCCAACACTGTAAAGTTGATGCTCTATTTATTAAATACCACTATAATCCAACAAAGATAATTACATATGGGAAACATTTTTTCTATAAGGATAGTAATCACAGTGTTGACTACCTAAAAATCAGAATTGGAAGCAACCTGAATATCCTTAAAGGAGAGGAGTATGATTAACTAATTTATGCTTATTTCCAGAATGAAACACTATTCAACCATTAAAAATAAAGTAGAACTATAATGACATGGAGAAAACCATGATATACTCAGCAGAAAAATAAGTTACTAAAGGGCATGTAACTAAAATTGTATATATGTATCTGTGCATAATTATATATGCATAGAAATTACTAGGGTGATATTTATTCAAGTGTTCACAGGGTTATTTTCAGCTTTTCTTTCATTTTCTTATGAGTTTGTATAATAAGCACATACACATTTTTACCAAACTTACAAGATTTTTTTTTTTGGTGTGTGTGTGTGTGTGTGTGTGTGTGTGTGTGTGTGCTGGAAATCCAACTCAGGGCCATGCACTTGCTAGGCAAGCACTCTACCACTGAGATATATCCCTGGCCTACAAAATTATTTTTTAAAATAAAAGAATAAACTGGGTGCAGTGGCAAATGCTTATAACCCCAGCTACTCAGGAGAATAAGGCAGGGGGGTTGCAAGTTTGAGGCCAACCTGTGCAACTTAGTGAGACCCTACTTCAAAATAAAAATAAAAAGAGCCAGGCATGGTGGTGCATGCCTGTAATCCCAGTACTTAGGAGGCAGAGACAGGAGGATCGCATATTTGCAGCCAGTCTCAGCAACTCATTGAGGCCCTCTACAACTTGGTGAGACTCTGTTTCAAAATAAAGAATAAAATAGGTCAAGGGGTGTAGCTCAGAGATAGACTGCCCCTGGGTTCAATTCCCAGTACCAAAAAAATAAAAATAAATAAAAAAGACTGGGGATGTAGCTCAGTAGTAAAAGTCCCCTGGGCTCAATCTCATGTACTACAAAAATAAATAAATAAATAAATAAATAAATAAATAAATAAATAAATAAATAAATAAATAAATAAAGTAAAATAAGACAAAATAACATAAAAATTCAACCAAATTCTGACATGGAATATTAGGTTGGACCATGCATTGAGAGAGACTGGTGCAGTAGTTCTGAGAAGGAATTATGACATTTCTTACCAATTAGTTCTGGTTTCTTGTTTGATGTGATCTGATAAAAAATATGATAGCTTCTTTCAGCCTTAAGCTGGAAAGTAACTCTAGACTTCTCTAGCAGATCTGGAAGGAAACAAGAAAATAAGCAGGAAAAGTATAAAAATACATGTGACATGCAAATTTGATTTTTGGTCAATTGTATAGGTCATAAGAAACAGATTACTTTAAAGGGTATTTGAGCACTCACATGTTTCAATATCAGCAGAAGCTAGTTTTCCTGTAGTGCCAAAGTGGATTCTGATGAATTTACCCTTTAAATGAAAATTAATATTAATTACTACCTTACTTTTCAATAATATCGAGTTTTTGAAAAATTTTTTAAAAACTTGAGATGCTAATGCTTTTAATATTAAATCACTTCAGAGCCTGTTTCTGTTGTGAACTAAAAGACTTATGTCCTATTTTGTAAGTAAAAGATTTAAAAATTTGTGAATAAAACATATATATGTATGTGAGGTGGTAGATATGTTAATTAGCTGATTGAGTTATTCTGTAATGCATACATATATTAAAACTCCACCCCGTGCCCCATAAATATATGCAACGGTTGTCAATTAAAATAATAAAATTTTAAGTTGTGAATAATAGTAGATAATGACAGGTAAGAAAGAACTCTAGAAAAGAGTCATGTATTCTTTAAGACAGGGCTTTTGATCCATGCTCAGAAGGGAGGGGCAGTGTAATAAAATGTGAATAACACATTCAGAGAATGTATTCACAACATCCCATAAATTTTGACCAGTGGACAGGACCCATCATCATGTCCAAGAGACTCACAAAGCGGGAGGAGTTGTCATTCCTCACGGTCTTGGCGTTGCCAAAGGCCTCCAGCAGGGGGTTGGCACTGATGATTTGATCTTCCAGAGTCCCCTGCAAAGGCAAGAGTGGTCCTTGAATCTGAAGCTTGGGGATTTCTAACCTGAGAGGCCAGATAGAATCTGGGCTCTGACCATCCCAGTCGAGACCCACCTGCATTTTGCCAGGTGTATCCTCCTTCTTCTTCTCCCCAGTCACTGCAATTGTTGCAAAGTACTGGATGACACGCTTGGTGTTGACGGTCTTCCCTGCACCAGATTCTCCACTGTCGAATCAAAACAAAATCAGATGAGGTTCCAAAGCGAGCAACTAGCACAGTCATGAAGGAAAAGGATAAACTCTACTTACGTGATCAGGATTGACTGATTCTCCCGGTCTGCAAATGAGAAAGTGTAGACATTTAATAGTTTTCTGATGCGTTTACAAATGGCAAGTAAAGTACAATGGAGTGAACTTGGTGTTTTTCAGCTTGGGTTTTGCAATCCTTAGGGCATGATGAGCCCTAGGTCTACCTTTCCAGTCTCCCTCTCTCCTACTCCCTCCTCCTCCACTTTAGAACACACGCACTTATTTAGACTGAACACCAACCACTTTTATCTGTTTTACGTTCAAGTCTTCCAAGAAATTGTTCATCAGAGGAAAAGATTCTATGGTAGAAGAAGATGTTTGAAAGAGCAAGTATAAGTGATCACATAGCTGTGTTTTCCTGAAGCACCAGACTTTTTGTTTCAATTCTCTACCATTTAATAAATATCAAAAGTGGGCTTGGTTCTTCAGTTGGATTTGGATGACAATTTAAGTTAGTGACATATTGGGTGTGGGTGAAAGAAGAAATGAAAAATGAGCATTAGAGATATTTTTAGTGTGTGAGGAAAAAGAAGTATAGTAAAGGTGGTAGCTTTCAAAATACTAATTTTAGTCATATTTTTAGGGGAAGGTAAGAGTTTGTTTTGATGTTTTACTCTGTCTAACAAGCTATTTTCTAAGCTAGTTCCAAAGATATCCTTAGTGCTTTAAGATAAGTCTGAGACAATATTATAGCCTGCCTTAATATCATATATATATATGTACTTAAAATTCGAGGCTTGTTCAGGCTGGTTTGGGACATAGGGCAATAGTATTTGTGTCATCCTTAATACAGACTATTGGTTGGTCATGATTTATGATATTGAGGATAAAATCACAGAGGCAAAGCTTACTCTTCTGTTTCTGGCTCTAGTACTGGAGGTCCAGTTGTTTCTGTGACGGTATCTATGAGTGTACATGTGTCTGTAGACATACACATAGATGTGTTTCTACTTTTGCTTAAAATTACGAGTTTTCAAGTCATTCAAATGTAAGTTGTCTAACCACGGCAACCTCTGTTGACTTCTAAGCATTTAAGAGACCACTAGCCATTATGTAATATCTCACAAATATACCTGCCTCAACCAATGGGGAGCATATCGGAGTGTATTGAAGTTTGTTGGACATTCTTCTGTGATTCCACTATAGAAAAACGACACACACAAATCACCCAGCTACTCACCCGTCAGCATGAACTGGTAGGCGTTGTCAGAGATGGAGAAGATGTGGGGCGGGGCCTCCTGGCGCTTCTTGCCTCGGTAGGCTGTCACCACCTCGGGGTTGTACACCGGCAGCCACTTGTAGGGGTTGACCGTGACACAGAAGAGGCCCGAGTAGGTCTATGCAAGGAAAGAAAGAATAACTGTCCAAAGGCCTTCCTGCTATTGAAATTTACTTATTAATTGGATTTTAACAAAAAGGAGTGCATAAAGTGAATGCCCTTCATTTCTTCAAGGCACCATCATGAAAACCAGTTGGCAGGCTCAGCAATGTGACACCACCATCCTGAGGGAAGGGACCAGAATGCAGAATTCTTATTGCTCCCCTCGGGGCTTGTCAGTGATGGTCACATGGCAGAGCTCCAAAACCAGATCTGTGTGTTTTAAATGTGTACTATGAGACATTTGTTGTGTTTTAAGTAAACAGGCATATCCTTTCATTGCAAAAATTAATTCAAACGTATAGGAACATAAATCTGAACATAAGTGTCCAACAATAAGGGAGTGATTAGGTGTACTGTGGTACGACAACATGCCTGATGACTTTTTTTACCATCAAAAAAGTAAACACAACATTGTACAACAACACTGGGGAAATGTTTCCAAAATATTTCTAAGTTATGAAGAGACAGAAAACAAAATTATGTAAATACATTAACATTACACAAATGAATTTAAAATCTTTGGCTAGTCCAGATCAAGAACCAACCAATTAAAATGGACGTTGACTATAAATGCCAGGTATACTTCTGCAGGTGCTGCGTAGCTGAATATCAGCACTGGCTAAGCTAGGCAAAATTGTGAATACAACATAATATATTGAATTAAAACATATTTATTGACTGTGTATAATGTGCCAGGCCCCTGCAGGGTGGTAGGAACAAACCATAAATGAGACTGAGGAATTCCCAGTCAATGTAAGAGATAGCGATGGAGATGAATGATGCAGGAAAGTCATGGTCAGTGATTTCAGGGACAGAAACAATGGGACATGACACCCAGCTCTGCCCGGGAAGTTGGAAAGGTCTCACAGAATAAGCAGCATTCCAAATAGAAGGGACCAGAACACACCGAAATGACTGTTACTTGGGGGGGACTGAAAATGGGTGAAATTTGTTCCCTAAAAAATCATTTTTAAGTGATAAAATACGTTTATGTCTTCCTGCCTCAGGGTGATTCTACAACTGGAATGGGAAGGGGAAAGGGAAAGATGTAGGCATGTGGGTGAGATACAGAGTGGTAACTGCTCAAATGTCTAACTGCAAGTGCTGGGGCCAGCCAGGCATGGTGGTGCACATCTGTAATCCCAGTACTTGAGAGGCAGAGACAGGAGGATCGCAGGTTTGAGGACAGCCTCAGCAACTGAGAGAGGCCCTCAGTAACCTAGTGAGACCCTGTTTCAATATAAAAAATAAAACAGGACTGGGGATATAGCTTAGAGATAGAATGCCCCTGGCTTCCATTCCCAGAACCGTAAAAAAAAAAAAGAAGTTGTGTGACCAAGCCAGCCCACAAGGACAGTGGCCTTCCCTGGCTTTGGATGAGGAGACAAGGACTCAGTTCTGGCTGTTGCTTTGTGTCTTACAAAAGCAGTGGTGAGCATTAGCTAGTTATCCTAATAGTAACGCGAAAGGAGTCTCCACTGGGAACCCATCTGTGCTGCCGTGGAAGCCATGGGCTGGTAGGGTACGTGGTGATGACAGTGAAGACCCCAGGTGAGGGGACACTCACGTAGATCATCCAGGCTGCGTAGCGCTCTTTGAGGTTGTATAGCACAGCAGGCTCGTGCAGGTGGGTCATCATGGCCATGTCCTCGATCTTGTCATATTTGGGAGGGTTCATGGGGTAAATCTGATCTTCCTTCACTGTCAGGGTCTGGTAAACAGGAAAGATAGCCACCATTGATGTCAACTGAGTGATGAATCCCCACCCTCCAATTCATTAAAATGTGACAGGCTCCTAGGAGCCTACTCACCGCTCCTCCCTCAGTTTTCACGGTCACTTTCCCAGCTTCTCTGCTCTGGATAGTTCCTTTGACAAAGGATTCCTTGGGCTCCGCCACAAAGACGGATGTCTTGGCATCAAAGGGCCGATTCTGGGCCTCGATGCGCTCCTTTTCAGACTTTCGGAGGTAAGGAGCAGCCTCCCCGAAAACAGCCATCTCTGAGTCAGAACTCATGGCTGCTGAGCTCAGAGGTCCTAGAAGGGATAAAACACCTCACACTAGAGATTCTAGAGTGCTAGATATACCAGAAGATCTTTATATTGATTACAGTTCATGGGCCCAGTTGGAAATTCCATTAGGCAGGTCTACTGTACACACGGTGATAGTTCGGGACATAAATATAATCACAAGAAGCGAAATGCACCTCGCAGTCACTGTGTACCCAACACTGTGTGCAGGGCTTTATATCCATTGTCTTCTTCCATCCTTGAAGGCTCACATTCTAATCAGGACACTGAGTTTAGTCTCATCTTTTTGTTTTATTTTGTTTTGGGTTGGTTTTGACACTGGGAATTGAACCCAGGGGTATTCTACCTCTGAACTACACTGCCAGCCCCTTTATACTTTTTATTATTTTTTGGTACTGAGGATTGAACCCAGAGACATTCTATCTCTGAGATATATCCCTGGCCCTTTAAAAAAAATAATTTTTATTTGGAACAGGATCTTGCTAGGTTACTGAGAGTCTCACTCAGTTGCTGAAGCTGACCTCAAATCTGTGGTTCCCCTATCTCAGCCTCCCAAGAACTGGGATTATAGGTATGTGCCACCACACCTGGATCAGTATGTCCAGGTATTAGAAAAGGTTATTATTAGAAAAGGCATTAAAATATCTGCCTTTATTAATTACAACCCATGAAATAAGATGAAGATACTTTGAAAAAAAGCTAAAATGGTGACTGAGAAAGTCACACTCAGTAGATGAATACACTACCATATACATATAAAATGCCATTTTCCATATAATGTCATAAAATTCCATGTCTTTCCATGTAAAGAGAACTGTATTTCCTTCTTTAGATGTTTAGTCAAATTAGCTCAGAGTGGTTTGGATGGGGATTATAATTTTCTTTGCCTTTTATTTCCCTCTTATTTGGATGCTTAGTAAAGCTAATCTGACAATTTCTTGGTATATTACTTCCAGTCAATTGGTTTAACCCAGTTAGACTAATAAAGATCCATAGCCAGCCTTATCCTCATTCTTCTAGACTGCAGGGCTCCCATTGCTATTCCAAGTTTCCCTCTAAAGAAGGCAGGCAGGTCCTGGCTCCTCCTTTCTAAACTATCTGTAGGTTGCCAGTGGTATCGTAGAATGCTCAGTTTGGCAAAGTATGTTACTGCAGTTCTTACTCGATCAGATTACTTGAAAGCATTTTAATCTGCCAACCCAGTCTTCCTCTTTAGAAATGCAGTGTGTAGTAGTAAGAGCTAATTAATACCTTCATTACATATGATTAAAATCCCACAATGTTTTGGTTGTATATGGTACTCAGTATTACATGGACAACTTTTTACAAGGGCTTTAAAAATTTAAACTAAGCATCATCCTAGGTATTCCCTTTCTTACTTGCTGGATATCAAGATAACTAATGAATTCTAATAGGATACATTTTTGCTAAATCTGAGGTTTTTAACAAGGGAATCTGAGTGAGCCCCCCCCCACATACACACACATACACATACACATACACTGCAAAGACAAAATAATAATCTATTAAAAGCAATTATCTTGCTCAGATAACACTTGAGTCACAAATGAGGGTGTGAAAGTCCTGCCTCTCTTCTCTCCATCCCCTTATGATTGTTAGAGGGAATTTACTGAGACAAGCACTTTCTCAAAGGTTGCTAGGTGACATAAATCCATCCCAGAGGCTCTCCCATCTGTCTCCACAGACTGGCTAGTCCAAATCTTACCTTGTTAGCAAGTGAGAAGGTGTAGCCAGGAACTAAGACAGTTCTGTAAAAGAAAAGGGGAAAACACCGAATAAGTCAACCAAAAAAGAAAAAAAAAAAAATCCTACTCGTAGCCTAATTTGCTGTTGTGAAGAGAAAGCAGCAGAATGCATAGATGTCAAACAGAGGCAGCAGCACCCACCGGAGCCGGCAGCAGCAGCCCAGGCGACCTGGCCGTGTCCCTCTAGAAAGCCCGTCCTGCTCCCACTTACCTTGGAGCTTTTTAAAGCAGGACGAGTCAGCCTCATTCCGAGGGCTGTTTTATATGGATAGTTATGGAAACAATGCAGCTGCCTCTTCTTTCTTAAGTCAAAAGGAATTGTTTGGCAGAAAACCTCTTGGCAATCTGGTGTCGCGCATAATTGTCATTCATATTAAGAATGGTTGGATATAATTAGAAATATTTTTCTTATTGAGTATGTGGATAAATCTCCTATGGATAATTTGAGAAGATGATCTGAAAGGAAGATTCGGGTTCCTGGATAAAGGCAGCATGTGGGCAGCCAGGATACCTGGTTTCTCTCACAACTTCTTTCTGGTCTGGCTGGGCATACCGTGGTGGGATCGCCTTGCATCGTTTTTTGCATATTTCACATATTAAATGATATAAATAAGATACACATATTTATTTTAATTTTATGAGGGCTAATTTTCACCTGTTAATATTTTCTTTCCAGCCTGCAAAATTCAGCCATGTGCCTTTAACAATTTAGAAAGAAAGTCCTTTCTTTCTTTTCCAGTATTCTTAGAGTTCTGGGAATTCCCTGGCTCTTGTAAAAAAAAAAAAAAAAATGTTTTTACAACTGCCTTTGCCTACGCTGCTTTCTATCTTTATTATACCATTCCCTGCCCCCCTCCTCATTTGGCATGCCTGCCATAAGAAAGATTGAATATTTTCTGGTAGTAAAATGTGACTTTGAAGAGTACTTCCCAATGTTTTTTATGTCATAGCTCAGCAAAAAAGAAATGACAATATCAGTATAGCACACTAGATGAACATAGAAGAGGTCTGACTACATATAAATGGTGTGGTGAGAATATTTCTTTATATTTCCTCACTTTTTTTATGTAACATAATTAATATAGCCAGCTGTGGTGGCGCACACCTGTAATCCCAGTACTTGGGAGGCTGAGACAGGAGGATCACAGGTTTACTGCCAACCTCAGAAACTTAGCAAGGTTCTCAACAACCTAGCAAGACTCTGTTTCAAAATAAAAAAAATGCTTTAAAAAGGCTAGTATTATAGTTCAGAGGAGAATACCTCTGGGTTCAGTCCCCAGTGCCATGCATACTAATAATAGTAATAGTAATAATAAATTAAATATACACAGTAATAAAGAAAATATTAAATACAGAATATGTCTTAAACTTCCAAGTAATCTTTTTGAAACTTCTAAGAATAAACTTGACCTAGATTCCACAAACAAAACTTGTTCATATCTGGCTTTATGCTTAAAATGGGACATACGTTTCCTGGTCAAAAATTTTTAAATAATACAGATCGTATCTGCGTTCTTAATGATTACTGACATGGAGATCTTTGCACAACAAAATGATACAAATGTAAAAGCAAGTTTTTTACAACTATTGAAATTATATTTTGACAATTTTCCTTCACTGAAAAAATATAATGTTGAATTCTCTGGGATAAAACTTTAACTCTTTTCCATATCCAATATTTCAAAAGAGGATGAAGCCCTAATCTTCAAAAACTCCATATGCTAAAAAGAGTCCTCTGGTTGCAAAGTTGGTCAAAGGGCACGCCAGTCACAGATACTAGTAAGTGCCTGATATGTTCAAAGTCTAGGAAGTGGAGCTCCGGCTCCAAGCTGGCTCCGTCTGTACTAGGCTTCATGCCAATCCCCAGGCGTCCTGGAACTCCAGCTTCCCAGCAACTCCAGGGGTCTCTTCGGCAGGCAGCATCACACCCTCGACTGGCTGAGAAGGGCTTCCTGTTCCCCTCAGCAAATGCCACCATATGCCTGCCTCCTTTGGGAATTAGAAGGTCCACTGTTAAACTCTGACAGAGACCAGCTACCCTTGGAGGTTCAGCCTTCTCACACCTGGAGGCCACCTCCCGAGGCTCTGCCCCCAACCCCTACCCATCCAGCCATTCTGAGGCTGAAGGGATCAACATTTCACAGAACATCTGTAACCTTTTTGATGCCAAGACACACTGGCTGGGCAGCTCTTCTAGAAGGTGATCTACGATGCTATCTCCCCCACAAAATGGCTCTTTTTAGTGCCCGATCCAATATATTCTCTTCATCCATCCCTGTTGTCTGCGGGCATTTTCCTTAGGCTGTATTAAGTATCTCTTACTTTATGTTGTTTATGACATGATTTTCATAAACAATATCAAACAAGTCCTCTCGGTTATATATTCTGTTTCCTCCTCTTGTAAACTCCTTCAAGGACTACAGCATTCTACAGAATGACATTTTCTAATGTGTATTTTTTTTAATGTAAAGAAGAAAATGAAGAGTCTCCTTCCTAGTAGCTGAGAAATGCACCTTAATCCTTTCCTAGGCCACTTGACTCAGGATGGTGAATGTTTTCCAAGAACTAGGGCTGAAAGACTACATCAGTCAGAATAATCCACTTTCCCACTCTGCAAACAGGTTAAGATATACATTTACTTTTTCTTGATTTCATGAATATTTTTAGCACTGCTCAAATGAGTCAGGGACTCACACTTTCTATAGCTCACTTCCTGGGATGTATGTCACATTTGAGACTAGTGAGAATTCAGGAACAGAAGAAATTCAAGCATGAACATTGATCTATGCTGTGCAAGGAGGGAAAAAGGGAATAGCAGCCACTGACCTTGTCTTCAGGAGGGTTATAATTTAAGAAATCAAGAAAGCATTAATGAAGACGTTTGAGTCACCTTCAAAATTACACAATATCAAGTTTTAAAAATAGTATAAAAATTCTTTGCAGGGAAGGAAACCTATTTTATGCCTCTATTTGATCCTTATTAACACTCAGGATGGTGCTAGCATAGAGTCTAGTTTACAAATCCAAAATGCTCCAGTTTTCTTTATCTTAATCATTCTTGCCCCCAACAACTGAAATCGAGACCTGGAGTTAACCTGTGATACACATCAACCGGAAATCCTGGGAATTTTACTAACCTTTTCCAAGACTCAGTTTCCTCCTGTATAAAAGGGATAAGGCATACTTGGGAGGCTGAGACCTGAGGATTCAGGTTCAAGGCCAGCTTCAGCTACTTAGTGAGGCCCACTGTACTTAGTGAGACCCTGTTTCAAAATAAAGAATAAAAAATAGGACTGGGAGTGTAGCTTGGAGGTAGAATGCCCCTGAGTTCAATCCCCAGTACTGGAAAAAAAAAGGGATGAGGCAGTACTACCTCATAGGACTTTTGAAGAATAACTGATAAAAGTGCTTGAAAATTTAGAACAATGTCTGGCACATCGCTATTAACAGTGTGATTACTATGGCCCCCATGTTTCATTAGTTCTTACTTTGAACTCTCTGTTGCAAAAACTAGTTTCCTTCTAGTCCCCATAACATGACACACTTTATTCCACCGATAATTTTGATTACCCAATAAACATTGACAGAATATTGCTAAATGCCAGACTCCAGGCAATCTCCTCTCTGCCATGATGAAATGTCCTCCTCTCTTTCATGCCACCGTTTTATGAACATCAAAGTCTGGCCCAGATCTTGCCCAGACATTTTTCCCCATTATTCCACCTTGTGGAGAAACGGTTGTTTGGCCTAAAGAGACACAAACTTACATAAGATGTTCATTAAGATAGTTGTGAAGAAACGAGAGCTTGGTCTAGGGAGTTGGTAGTGGAAATAGGAAAGAAAAGGTGATGGTGAAATTAGTTAACTGGTCATCACTGGGGAGGGGAGCTGAATAGTTGGCAACAAGGAGGAAGGAAGGCTCATGTCTCATGCTATACCTTTTTGTACTTTTTGAATTTTTGTTGGATGCATTATTATTGCTTTAGAAATAAAAGGTGATCGCTAACCAAAACAGAAACCCTTCTAAAGGTTGAAAAGGAGATGGAATTGAAAGAAGGATGGCATGCCAGGTGTGGTGGCACACGCTTGTAATCTCAGCATTCCGGAGGCTGAGACCTGAGGATCCGAGATCACAGCCAGCCTCAGCTACCTAGTGAGGCACTCCGCAACTTAGTGAGACCCTGTTTCAAATTAAAGAATAAAAAATAGGGCTGAGGGTATAGCTCGGAGGTAGAATGCCCCTGAGTTCAATCCCCAGTACCACCAAAAAGAAAAAGAAAGAAGGATGGCCACAGAATTAAAGAGATAGAAGATTAAGCCCTAAAGTAGTAAGGACCAAAGATGCGAGATTTCTAGTGGCCACTTCTCTCTCTCTTCCATAGACTTTAGTCCAGGTCCATCAATCCAATTCAGAAAATGAGTGTTTATAGTCTTTTTCTACAAAATGTGCTGGCTTCCTGGTTCAAACTTGGTAACTTTGCATCAGAAATCCACATGTATAAAATAGCACCAATAGAAATCTATACTTCCAAATGCCCAATCATAGAATTTCTTAAGAATTTGCTCTATAAAGAAAAAATGGCTAGCAAGAGGTCTATGGAGATTCTCAAAAATTAAAGTTATTGAGAGAGATTATGAGGATCATTCAAAAGCCATTTATAATTTGGTTTTATAGCAGGGTGGGGTGGTATCAGCCTGTAATCCAAATACTTGGGAATTTGAGATATAAGGACCTCAGGGTTGAGGCCAGCCTCAGCAACTTAGCAAAACCCTCAGCAACTTAGCAAGACCCTGTTTCAAAATAAAAATTAAGAAGGGCTGGGGATGTAGTTCAGAGGTAGAATACTCCTGAGTTCTATCCCTAGTACCATGTACACACACACACAAAAAAAATGTTCTTATTATATAATAACATGACTTTGTAGTAGTTCTAGTTTTAGCTTTCATAGAAAACATTATTTAGTCCTTATTTGAAATAGGCATACACTTATAGATATAATCATACAGGAAATTGCTGTATTAAAGTCCTACAAAAATCCAAAAATTCATGTGTAAAGTATCCTGTGAATTAGGAGAGAGAAAAATGGGCCATACTTTTTGGTGCCTCACACCCAGCAGTTCTGTCAGCACAAAGCACATAATCTAAATGCAAACAAGGGAGTGCAGTGACCTTTTATAGAAGAATTTGTGAGAAGAAAGCTTCCTGAAAACTAAACCAATGTTCATTTAGTTGGATTTTCCACTTATTATAAAAATAATATAAGCATATGAATATTCTAGAAATTTGGGAAAAGAAGAAAAGAATGAATGCCTGGAGAAATTATTTCTTTTCTTCCTTCCTTCCTTCCTTCCTTCCTTTCTTTCTTTCTTTCTTTCTTTCTTTCTTTCTTTCTGTGTGATCCTGGGGATGGAACCCAGGGCCTCACACATGCTAGACAAGTGCTTTACCACTGAGCTATATCCCAGACTGAGAAATTATTTATCTTTTATTTTTATTCTATTTAGTTAGTTAGTTAGTTAGTTTTTTGTGGTGCTGGGGATTGAACCCTATCTGACCTCTATCTCTGAGCTATACCCCCAGACCTTTTTATTTATTTTTTGTTTGTTTGTTTTGAAATGGTCTCCACTGGTTGCCAAGATCCTCTTGTCTCAGCCTCCCAAATACTGGGATTACAGGCGTGCACCACCACTCCTGGCCTGAGAAACTATTTCTTAATGGTGAAATGTAAGAAAAAAATGAACTCACTCTTGCACATTATAGTATTCACTTACTAGCTTATATCAGGTTGATTTAATGATGCAATTAAGAGGTATAATCAATGTAAATGGTCTCTGTTGTCCTCACCACTAGACCAAATAGCAGGCATCAGTACAAGTTGGTTGAATGAGTAAGAAATAAATGAGTATTATTTTGATCATGTCACTCTTTACATAGCACTTTATAGACTGTAGCTAGCATATTAAAATCATTTTTTTTCTCCTGATAGCTCTGAGGTATGGACAAGGAAGATGAACTCTCCTCATTTTTCCTTGAAGAAACTGATACCTAGAGGGTAATGGGTGGCCTGCCTCGTCAGAGCGGCACTCAGAGACTTCCCATTCTACTCTCCATGCCTTTGAATGCCTGACCAATGCAGCTGTGATTGCTGTTCATGCCAGAATGCTCTAACTCCTTTAGGCTGACTACTATGATATAAATGAACAAAGTGCTAGCCTTACCCAGGCATATTATAATATTGCCAGGAAGGTAAGTTGATAAATATACCAAGAGTCATTCTGGAATGTGGAGATGTTCAACATAGAGCCCCAGAGGAGATGGGAGGGAGTAGCCACTCCCCCACCCAGCCCTTTGCTACCCTGTTCGCTTATCTCTTCAAAACCATACACTGAGCCGGGTGTGGTGGCGCATGCTTGTGAGGCACTCTGTGAGGCACTCTGCAACCTAGTGAGACCCTGTTTCAAAATAAAGAATAAAAAAAAAAATAGGGCTGGGATTATAGCTCAGAGGTAGAATGCCCCTGAGTTCAATCTTCATACCGCAACACACACACAGACACACACACACACACACAGACACACACACACACACACAGACACACTCTGTGAAAGTAAATAGGATCAGGGGAGGCTTCACAGCAGAGGCATCTCAGATGGTCCATGAAGGAACGGATAGGATCCGACAAATGGAGGTCCAGGAAAAAAGAAGTTCTAGGTACAAGATTGGAAACAGAGGAGCTGGACAGAGTGGTGCACACCTGTAATCCCAGTACTTGGGAGGCCAAGACTGGAGGATCATGGGCTCAAGGCCAGCCTCAGCAACTTAGTGAGGCTTTCAGCAACTTAGGGAGACCCTCTTTCAAAATAAAAAGGGCCAGAGGTGTAGCGTAGAAGTAGAATGCCTCTGAATTCAATCCCCAGTACCAAAACAAAACAGCAACAAATAATAAAAGAAAAGAAAGGAGGAAGGAAGAGAGGGAGGGAGAGAGAGAGGATGGAAGCAGAAAAAAAAAATAAAACAGAGGTGAGAAGGGAAAATTCGAAGACCGTTTGGGGAAGAGGAAGCAGTCTTGTCTGACACAGAATCTTAACATAAGCATGAGGGAAAAGCCTAGGGAGATGGGTGGGGATGACATGTGTCAGAGGCTATTGCTGTGTCTAACTCATTAGCAACAAATATCCTGCCCCAGAATGCCGTAAGGTTGACAGGAGCACCTGCTTTTTGCCTTTGCCATCAGAACATTGGCTCCCCACCCCCCCCCATTTACTTATTTTCACGCAGTTCTGTGCTCTATCACACGGGCCGCAGTGGCCTCCCCCATTGGACTCCTCCTCAGCTCCTGATCCCTTCCTCCCTCAGCCTCCCTCCTCCTTGACCAGGATCCTCCCTTCCCCTGATGCTTCTTGAAGTTGAAAACAACTGTAACTTCCACCCAGCTCTGCCATGGCCCTGCCAGGCCCACTCGGAGCCCGTGACAACAAAGGGCCTTGAATGCTGGACAGAATAGTTTGACCTGAATATAGTATTTAGACCCCATACAGGGCTATTCACCGAAGCAACACTGCCATAAATTTAGAGTGCTATCCCATTGAGCACTGAAATGATTTCATACATGGTTTAAAGTAAAATTTTTTTCAATATTTCGTTGAGAAATTTTTATATTGTTTGCTTATGATAGTGTGTGTGTGTGTGTGTGTGTGTGTGTGTGTGTGTGTGTGTGTCTATGTGTCTATGTGGTACTTGGGATTGAACCCAGGAGCATTCTACCTCTGAGCTATACCCCAGTTCTTTTTATTTTTTATTTTGAAACAAGATCTCACTAAGTTGCTGTGGCTGGCCTTGCACCTATGATCCTCCTGTCTCAGCCTCCCAAGTACTGGAATACAGGCATGTACCATCATGCCTGGCCTCTATGAGGAGATTTTTAAAGTCAATTTTTAGGACTAGAAAAAGTCTCCACCTCACCCAATTTTGTTCTCTTTATCTCAGTGACAAGAATAAAAATTCAATCAAAATAACTTTTAGCTAGCTTGTCTTGCCAAGCTCACCCCCACCCCTTGAAAACAAACAAGAAAACCAAATTCAAATTCCCTGAAAAAAGGGGGGGGGGAAGGAGTGTGAGTGGAGGTGAGTGAAGCTGAGTCTTGCTCAACTTGGGTGGTGGGGAGGAGAGCCTTGCTCTTCTGTGAGGTGGACATGTCCGAGGCCAGCAGGGGGGTCCCCTTCCTCCACCGCTTCGTCTTTGTGGTTTCAGCCCACTCAGGTCAGGCAGCTAACAGTCCGGAGGAGAAGCCAGTGCAAACAAGGCAGAACTCCAAAACAGAGGATTATTTTTAGGTCTTGAAGATGGAGATTTTTTTTTTTTTAAAGAAAGGATAGCAATGTCATCCAAAGCCCGAGTCCTGTGCAGAAGCCGAGACTTGGCCCATCTTGAGAAGCATACTTCAAGAGGAACGAAGCCAAAGGTCAAGCTGCTAGAAGCCAAATGCCAAAGACCCAGTTGTTCTGCTGAAAAATGACAGCAGGAGCTTTCATGGACTGTCTCCTTCTACGTCCCTTCTACGTGTCAGTGAACATAGGCATTATTTTTTGTTTGTTTTGTTTTTGTGGTATGGGAAATTGAACCCAGAGACATTCCACCTCCAAAATACACCCCCAGCCCTATTGTATTTTTTTTTGAAACAGGGTCTCCCTAGGTTGCTGAGAATCTCACTGTGCTCCTGAGGCTGGCTTTGTCCTGTTTCAGCTTCCTAAGTACTGGGATTACAGGTGTGTGCCACTACACCTGGCTTACTTTTTATTCTGAAATAGGATCTCTCTAAGTTGCTGAAGGTTTCACTCAGTTGCTGAGACTATCCTCAAACCTGTCTCAGCCACCCAAGTACTGGGATTACAGGCTTGAGCCACCACACCTGGCTCATAGGCATTGTTTTGATTTCCCTGTGAGAAGCTCTAGCCTCATGTTCTTTGAACAATAACAAAAAATAGTCATTGAAACCCCCAGAGATAGAGAATATCAGATTCAAACTCCAGTCCCAACTTGGCACTTTGGGAAGGTGGTGGAACATTTAAGCGGTGGGGTCTAGCAGGAGAAAGTTAGGTGTCTCTGGGGGTGTGGCCTCAAAGAGAGTAGTAAGATGCTGCCCCTTCCTCTTTCACTATCCTGCTATGGGGTGAATGGCCTGATGTGGTACCTCATCAGAGGCTCAAAGCAACAGGGACAATCAGTCTTGGTCTGAAACCTCCAAGACTGAGCCAAAATAAAGCTTTTCTTTATAAGTTGACTATCTCAGATTTTTGTTACAGTAATGGAAAGCTGATCAACACACATGCATTTTAACAAAAAGTGCTCTACGCAGTTCGGAGAAAGACAGGAATAGCAGAGTTACCTGTCTTTCTTGGATGATTCAGATTCATTCTGAGGAGGGAGAGGGGCATGGATGTTTAGATAGGCCCTTCCACAGAGGTTTTATAAAAGCAAATGATTCTAAGTTGGCATTTAGAAAATTCAATAATTTAAGAAAAATAGAAGAATTGAACTTCTGGGAACTTCATTTGAATCTCATGTTAGCTGAGCAGAGGCTTACAATCAAAAAGTCTTTGCCCATGGATAAAGAGTATGATATCCAACCATGGATCTGTTTGTCTGTCTGTCTGTCTGTCTTATTGATTCTGTTTCTTTGGAGAGCCCTAACTAATACAGTGACAAAACCACAGGTACTGCTACTATTACTTGGGTTTGTCACCCACACCATATTATAAGGAAAGAGACCCCAGGTTAATTTTCCCTGAATGACTTGTGCTTTTCCACAATGTGTCCAAAGACTACTGACTACTCACTTTTCAAAACCCTACAGATTTCTCCACCATTCCAATCCCCGCTGAGACCCCACATTTCTGAAGCCTTTGTGTCTATATAATAACACCCAGCAAGGTGCTTCCATTATTTGTAGAATTCTGTAGTATTTCATCTCCCCATCTCAACATCGGTTCCTTGGAAGTGGGTATAAGACTTGTGCTTATTTTGAAATCCTCATCATCACCTGCAACCAGCACAGTGATGGACACGCGGTACTTCGGTGGCTCTCAGCCCTGGGCGCACATCGGTCACCTACAGATCCTTGCATTCTCTTCCCTCAGAGTGTGGTCTCCCCAGACCAGCAGCATCAGCATCACCTGGGAATCTGTTGGAAATGCAGTGATCACTCATTGCTCAGTGGGAGAGTGCTTGCCTAGCATGAGTGAGGCCCTAGGTTCAGTCCCCAGTACTATGAATAAATAAATAAATAAATAAGGAAATGCAAATTATCCAGCCCCACCCCCAACCTACTAAATCCAACACTCTAGGAGTGGGGCCCAGCAGTCTATGATTTTGGTATTCACTGAAGCTTAAGAATCACTGCCAAGCTGGGCATGGTGGCACACGCTTGTAATCCCAGCATTTGGGAGGCTGAGATAGGAGGATCCAGGTTCGAGGCCAGCCTCAGCTACCTAAGAATCATGATTCACAAAATATGGGGCAGAATTCAGAACTGAGAAAAAGCACTATTATACTGTCTATAGGTAGGGTCCATGGAGCTCGACATTGGCTCTCTAGTCCTGTGCCTGACACATGGCTTGCAACCCCCTTCCCAAATTTGCCACATAAAAGAATGTGATTTTTGAGGCTCACATATTGGGTAATGAGCAACTAAATATTCTCATGTCTGATGGCTTTCCTAAGAATTAGCAGCAGCAAGCCCTTCAAAGGCGCCGCTTACTACCCTGCGTCCATTGTGTAACAAATGAGGCACTGATGGCTCATTAAATGGCTCCAGCTAGGGATTTGGTGTGGGGGAGAATTTTGAAAAACAAGCCAAAAGGTCAGACTTTCAAAACTCAAATGTCAAATTAAATTCAATTTTGTAATTTTTTTCTTCCAGTCAGGACAACTTGCCACCCTGAGCTCTCCAGGGATTTTTCTTTCTGACCACAATGAGGATGCTATGAGCATTTTCACCCTACAGAATAAACGAAGAAAATCTGTCTCTATCCTATTTTCAAAAGGAGGTAAACTAAAATTACAAAGGCCTGTGATACCCAACAGACATGACTGACATTCAAATGAAGAAGAGTATACTTTGCTGTTTTCATGAGGTATCACTGATGTGGTAACCCTACTACATTGCAAATGCAAATAATCAAATAATTTTAGACCAAAAAAAAACAGGTATTTGCACTTTTCTTTCTTTCTTTTCTCTCTCTTTTTTTTTTTTTTTTTTTTTTTTTTTTTTTTTTTTTTTTTTTTTGTACCTGTGGTTGAACCTAGAGGCATTCTACCTCAGAGCCACATCCCAAGCCCTATTTTATCTTTATTTTGAAACAGTTGCTGAGGGTCTCACTCAGTTACTGAGGTTAGCCTTGAGCCTTCAATCCTTCTGTCTCAGTACTGGGATTACAGGTATTCTTACTTTTAAAGAGCTCACAACCTAGAAGAGAAATGAGAACAGGCAAGACAAATAACTATTGCTTCCTCTTCTCCTCCTTAGTGCTTATCCAATATATCTTCTTAAAATTGATCATTTATTGAATTTATTGTCTTCCCTCCTCCCTAGAACCTAAGACCAAAAGCTCTCATTCACCACCATATTTGACTACCATTGAGGGTATTTCCAGATGCACGGTGGACACAATAAATGTTTCTTGAAGGAAATGTCAATGAAGAAAATACAAAGTTAAACATGTGTGTGGCCACTTTGCAAAAGCTAGATCCCCACTTTCGTGTTCCCTGGTAAAGAGGGATCTGCAGGGTTCAGGTCTTGGCCTTGATGAATCATTGTCTGGCCTTGACCACATCGCTTGCCCTTTGACAGTCTCTGTCATCTCCCCTATGGTAGCAGCATGACTGAGGGACATAACGGAGATAGGACAAGTCAGTTGTTCTGGAACCAGAACATTTAGGCCTTGCCTTCTTTAATTCATCCCTAGCTAAAATGATCATCGAAGATAAAGGTGGAAACTACAGGCTCCAATTAGCAGTCAAAGAAATAATCTTGAATGAATGAGAGTCTGTTGCCTAAGGTCCTTTTAGTACTTGAGAGGCTAAGACAGGAGGATCACGGGTTTGAAGCCAGCAGAGTGATAACTTAGTGAGATCTTGTTTCAAGACTAATAGTAATAATGATAATAATAATAATAATAATGATAAGTAATAGTAATAATAGAAATAAAAAATAATATAGGGTTGGGGATGTAGCTCGGAGGTAGAATGCCCCCGGGTTCAATCCCCAGTATCCCCCACCCTCCACACAAATTTCCTCAGGAATTTTTGAGAAGAGATGTCCTCAGGCCTCACATCTTTTTTTTTTTTTTTTTTTTGTAGTACTGGGGATTGAACTCAGGGGTATTCTACCTCCAAGCTATACCCCCAGCCCTATTTTTTTATTCTTTATTTTGAAACAAGGACTCACTAAGTTGCAGAGTGCCTCACTAGGTAGCTGAGGCTGGCCTCGAACCTGGATCCTCCAGTCTCAGCCTCCCAAATGCTGGGATTACAAGTGTGCACCACCACGCCCAGCAGGCCTCACATCTTGTTGGAAAATAGAAAACGATTAGCACGTATTTACATATAAGACTGAAGATATAGCAGCAATTACTGTGCATCATCTCACCTGATGTTTAATTTTTAAGTCTCTTTGTGAGACGAGCAAAGAAATTTCCTATAGTACCGAAAAATGTGTTTTAATAATTCCCAGAACTGTTGACTTATAATCATGAAGAAATAAATGTTTTTATGAAAAGAATGATGTATGTTACATGTTTAAGAATTCTGTTCTTGTTTGTGAAAGGCTGTGTTAGCCAAGCTAAAGTGGTCAACTATGTGTGTCATAAGAGGATAATTTTATCCAACAACTTTGTGGTAATTAACTCATCATGACTTCCAAATATAGCTCCAATTTGATCAAGCAATATTAGAGGATTTTAAAATTAAGAGCACAGCTAAAGGATTTTTTTCCTTAGAGCAACATATTTTACAAGTAAAATTTAGAACACCAAGAATAACTTTAAAACCAGACAAAATTTGACTTACCTTGACAGTATTATTATTTATTCTGCTGAGGTCATTTTAAAGTCTTTTATTTGGGGGGTATACTGGGGATTGAATCCAGGAGCATATTATGTCCAAGCTACACCCCCAACCTTTTTATTTTTTATTTTGAAATAGGGTCTCGCTATGTGGCTGAGGGCCTCGCTAAGTTGCTAAGGCATGCCTCGAACCTGTGATCCTCCTGTCTCAGCCTCCCAAGTATTGGGGTTACAGGTGTGTGCCACCACACCAGACCATTTTAATTTCTTATTATTTGATGCATCAGTAATTCTAACATAAGGAGTTTTGTGTAGGTATAAATAAATGTGATATATTCATATAATCACAAAATAAATATTTTTTAGAATGACGTTTTTCAAACTTTCTCTTGACACTGCTGAGATGAGATGTGTTTTTCTATGAGTTTTTCCAGAGAAGCTGCAAAGTTCTCTCTTGTGTGTTCTGTGAGGTGTATGTGTGGTGGTGAGATGCCTAGGAACAGTCATGAGACCTAGTAAGACAACTGTTGTCAAATCACAAAACCCTCCAAGCTTTTAGTGTTCTATATCTAGGGCCAAGATAATAAAAACCTGTCCTGCTTTGAAAACCAATTGGAGAGCTAGACACAGTTGTGCATGCCTGTAATCCCAGTACTTGAGAAACTAAGACAGGAGAATTGCAGGTTTGAGGCCAACTTCAGCAATTTAATGAGATCCTCAGCAACTCAGTGAGACTATCTCAAAATCAAATATAAAAAGGACTGAAGGCATAGCTCAGAAATAGAATACCCCTGGGTTCAGTCCCCAGTTAATGTCTGTCTGTCTGTCTGTCTGTCTGTCTCTGTCTCTCTCTGTCTCTGTCTCTCTCTCTCTCTCTCTCTCTCTCTCTCTCTCTCTCTCTCTCTCTCTCTCTGTCTCTGTCTCTCTCATCCATTTGTCATCTATCTATCATTTATCTATCTGTCTAACATCTATCTATTGGTCTGTGAGTATTACTGCAGATATTCTTTATTGGCCTGCTTTTATAAACCCCACAGGAAATGGTCATTACCTGGCAGATCTAACCATTAGCTCTTCACACTCTACACCTGAGCAACATTGACGGTGACTTGACTGGTCACCATATGTAAAACCACAGGAAGAGACTGCTCTTCACCCTCTAACGCTGCCTTGCTTTTCAGTTATGCTGCTTTTCTTTTTCTTATACAAAATATTACAAAATGCAAATCAGCAACAGGCACTAACCCTGGAGCTTAGTTAGAAGAATTCTTGTTCCTCAACAGTGACTTCTTACTAGAGATCTGGGACCTCGGTTGGCAAAGGGACAGGTCTGGCCCCAACAAAAAGCCCTGTTAGCCAAGAGGGATCTGGCATGAGTGCATTCAAACGTCCCTTCCCTATGACAGGCTTGCAGACTGGACTGAGCCTTCTGCAGTTGCCCAGGGCTCCTTTTCAGATCTCTTTCCTCATGCTGGTTACATGGTGGTGACATTAGTTGTTGGTCTTTTTATAATAAATAATACATTGCTCTATACAGTGATAAACTTAAAATTAAGCATATAAGTAAATGGAGTTACAAAGTAAACATTCTCCTTCTTCTCTCTCCCTCTCTCCCTCATTCCACTGTTAGTAGCTTAGACCATAGCCCTCCAAATCAGTTATATGCACTTTTAATAGGCACATACAAACTTTTAAATGAAGAACTTATTCTATAAATTTTATTCTGTATTTAAAAGATATTTTCAAGTCAGGTGTGGTGGCACAAACATGTAATCCCAGTACTTGGAAGGCTGAAATAAGAGGATCACAGGTTTGAGACCAGCCTCAGTGATTTAGTAAGAACTTGTTTCAAAATTAAAAGGACTGGGGGTAGCTTGGAGGTGGAGTGACCCTGTGTTCAATCCTCAGTACCAAAAAAAGGTATTTTCAAGCTGGACGTGGTGGCATATGCCTGTAATTCCAGTTCTTAAGAGGCTGAGACAAGAAAATTACATGTTGGAGGACAGCTTCAGCAATGTAGCAAGACTCTGTTTCAAAAAAAAACAAAACAAAAAATTTAAAAAGGGCTGGGGGTGTAGCTCGGAGGTAGAATGCCCCTGGGTTCAATCTCCAGTACCACACACTCAAAAAAGACATTTTCATGTGACAACTATAGTTTGTACTATTTCATAGTACAAATGTATAGTATATAACCTCTGGTGGGCATTCCCTCCCTTATTTTTTTTTTCTATCTTTACTTCTGAAGAACACCTTCATAATCTTGTTTCATTCCATTAGTATCTTAATTCAGCAGAAATTTACATTACATATGCATATGTAATGTGATTAAATTAAACTTTACTTTTTAAAAATAGGTATCTTTAGTTCCCAATTATTTATTGAATGAGGTTCTCCTGTGGCCTCCTAGGGGGATTGGGTCCAGGACCCCCACTGGATACTGAAATTGGTAGATGCTCTAGTCCCTTATATAGAATGACATGATCTTTACACATACACCAAAAAGTCAGGATACAGAACAGTTTCGTTATCCAAAAAACTCCCTTGTGCCACTGCCCTTTTACTGTCACACTTTTCCTCAACCCTAACCTGTCTGTTCTCTGTCATTATAGTTTTATCTTCTTGAGAATGTTGTGTAAATGGATTTATACAGTACATAATCATTTGAGACTGTTTTTCACTCAGCAAAATGCCCTGGAGAGTCATCCAAGTTATTGATCTTATCAGCAATTTGTTCCTTTTTTATCATTAAGTAGTATTCCACTATATGGACATACCATAGTTTACCCAGTCTCCCCTGAGGTTTTTTGCAATTTCAGTACCTTATGAATAGAGCTATATTAAACATTTATTTACAGGTCTTTGCATGAACATAAGTTTTTATTTTTTCTTGAGTAAATATTAAGGAGTGGGGATTGCTGGTTTAGTTTTGTGAGAAAATACCAAACTTTTTCAGCATGGATAGACCTACCAGCAGTGTATGTGAGTTCCAGCTCCTTCCTAACTTTGTCAGCTCTTGGTATTGTCAGTATTTTAAAACCAAAGCCACTGGGATCAGTGTGAAGTGGTATCTCTTTGTGGTTCTAGTATGTATACTCTAATGGCTAATGATACCGGACGTCTTTTCGTGTGCTTGTTTATCATCTTTATATTCTCTTTGGTGAAGTGTCTGTGCAAATCATTTGCCTATTTTTTAAAAGGTGTTATGTGTTTCCCTACTGCTGAGTTTTGAGAGTTCTTTATGTATCGTGGACACTGACCCTTTGTTGGCAGGGACATCTCCATGCGAGTGCAGGCAGATAAGGCCCCACACTCAAAATAATCCCATGCTCTGCTCAGTATTCAGCAGCCGCAGTCCTGAAATTCTTAGTAAATTCAACAAAGGGGCCTCCATTTCCATTTTGTACCAGGCCCCATAAATCAGGTATCTGGTCCTGCTTGTTTGATGTGTGATTTGCCCATATTTTTCCCCATCCATAGCTTATCTCTCTTAACAGTGTCTTTCGGGAGCAAGGTTTTAAATTTTGATGAAGTTGAATTTATCAATTTTCTCTTTGATGGATTGTGCTTCTGGCTTCATGTCCAGGAACTCTGTTCATGAACGTTTTTTCTTCTCTTATCTTCTAAATGTGTTATAGTTTTGTTTCACATTAAAATATATGATCCATTTTGAGCTAATTTTCATATAGTTTATGAGATTTAGGTTTTACATTTGAACTTTGATTGACAGTCTGTTTAACTTACAGATTAATTTAGGGAGAACTGACATCTTTATAACATAGTATCTTTATATCCAAGAGTATTATGATGCTTTTTCATTTATTTGAATCTTTTTTCATGCCCTATAAGTTTTATGTATCATTTCATTCTATATCTCACATACTGTTATTACTTTATTTGTGGGTATTTTGTAGTTTTTGTTGCTAGTGAATGAGGTTTGTTTTCCATTATATTTATGAATTCATTATAGTTAAAGAATTCATGATGAAAAGAACTGAAGGTAAAGAATTGAAATTGAAAAGAAAGCTGTTGTTTTTGTCTTTTTTTTTTTTTTTGGAGGTGCTAGGGATTGAACTCAGGGAGGTTCTACATCTGGGCTATACCCCCAACCCTTTTCTTTTCTTTTTTTTGTTTTGTTCTGTTTTGGTATTGAGGATTGAACCCAGGAGTGTTCTACCTCTGGGCTACACTCCTATCCCTTTTTTATTTTTTGTTTTGAAACAGGGTCTCCCTAGGTTGCCGACTCTAAGTTGCTGAGGCTGGTCTGGAACCTGGGATCCTCCCAAGTACTGCGATTATAAGTGTGGACCACCGTGCCCAGCTCTGTTTTTGTGTCTTCATCTCATATCACAACTACTTACTAAGGGGTCTACCTAATTGTTTGCTTTGTGTCCGTCCCCACAGAGACAGCTTCTTCCTGGCTTCCTGGGGTGGGGGCTGGGCGTGCCGGTCAGCTGAAGGACCTCTGGCCAGCACTGCAGTGGGGAACAGCTCCAATTGCCCCGAGGTACTGAGTGCCACTGTTCTCAGCTATGGCTTTTAAGAGCTTACTGCACCAAACAGTAAACACATCTTATCAGTTCAGGCTGCTTACATCACATTGGCCTTCCAGAACATGTTTTATTTTTCTACATAACACGAATGCTGGCTGTGGACCACTGCCTGTGCTGGTTCAGTGTTCAGTAATGTCTTCAGGAAACCAAACCCTTCTTCCTTTTTTTTTTTGAAATAAGCTTTTCTATTTTGGAATTGTTTTATTTTATCTTATTGACACAAAGCAGTTTCTAAGGTTTTTTGGATTTAATATGCTTTTATTGGTGCATTGTAGTCTTGCATTCTAATGAAGCTCAAAGTGATTGAGACAGCATGCACCATAGCAAGCTGTCAAGATAATACAAAGAAGGTTTGGACACCTTCACCCAGCTTCCTTTTACTTTGGTACATTTGTCACAGGTAGGAAACTTATATTGCAAAATTACTATTAACCAAACTTCAGTTTTGTTTTTTAACTGATGGCTTGTCCAGTTCCAGAATCCAGTCTTTAGTTCTCCTGTCTCCTTAGGCATCTTTTGGCTTGACAGATTCTCAGTCTTTCTTTTTCATGACCATGGTGCTTTTTGAAGAATACTGATCAGTTAGCTGAGCGTGGTAGGGCACGCCTATAATCCCAGTACTTGGGAGGCTCAGACAAGAAGATTGAAGGTTTGAGGCCAGCCTCAACAACTTAGCAAGCCCCTGTTTCAAAATAAAAAAAAATTAAAAATAGGGCTTGAGGTATAGCTCAGAGGTAGAATGCCTGTGGGTTCAATCCCCAGTAACATACACACACACACACACACACACACACACACACACCTGATCAGGTGTTTAATAGGATAGCTCTCAATTTGGGTTGCTTTGATGATTTTCTATAATTAAGCCAGTGTTGTGCATAATTTAGGAGAGAGGATACCACAGAGATGGGTGCCCTCTGCATTGTTTCCTGTCAAGGGCTACATGTGATTTCAATGTGACTTGTCACTAGTGATGTTGTCCTTGTTAGCTGGAGATGTTAATTTGACCATGGGGAGTATCTGCCAGACCTTTTAGCCTTCTATCATGAAGAATTTGAAACATACCCAAAAGTAGAAATAACAGTGTAGTTAACCATTATTTGTGTCCAGATTTAACCATTATTCATCTTATTTCACTTTTACCTCCACCTACTTTGCCAATAGGGCTATTTTGAAGCAAGTTCTAAATGTCACTGTTTTTGTTTGTTTGGGTACTGGAGACTGAACCCAGGGGCATTCTACCTCTGAGCTGCATCCCCAGCCCTTTTTATCTTTTATTTCAAAACAAGGTCTCACTAAGTGGCTGAGGGTTTCACTAAGTTGCTAAGACTACCCTCAAACCTGCGATCCTCCTGTCTCAGCCTCCCAAGTACTGGGATTATAGGCATGTGCCACCACACCAAGTTTAGACATCACATTTAATCTATGAATATTTCAGCATGAGTCACCAAAAATCCTTACCACTGGTAGATTAGGATTCTCAGAAAAAATCACTACAATGTCATTAACAACAGAAATTGACTACACTTTCAAGACTGTTTTTATCTTCCCATTCTGCCCTCCTTGGCATGTGGTTCTTCATTTTTATGAAATAATGTACTGCCATAGTAGCAAAATTTGGTCCTTAGCTTGGGGAGGAGGGCTGAATTCAAGAAGATTTCCTATTTATTACTAGGTGTGTGTGTGTGTGTGTGTGTGTGTGTGTGTGTGTGTGTGTGTGTGATGTTGCTGGGGATCAAAATCAGGGCCTTGAGCATGCTAGGCAAATGGTGTAACAGTAAGCTACACCCTCAGTCCCAAG
Source organism: Graphiurus murinus (assembly GCA_004027655.1). Lineage (NCBI taxonomy): Eukaryota > Metazoa > Chordata > Mammalia > Rodentia > Gliridae > Graphiurus > Graphiurus murinus. The sequence continues at coordinate 38,465 of PVLC010012684.1, forward strand.
ACGACTATTTATGGCAATTTGATATCACATTGCTATATTTTCACTTGTGGACTTTAGCCACAAATATATGTATATTCCTGCTGTATTTTTCAGGATTCTCCATAGAAACTACTTATATATACATATGTATTTTAATCGTTATTTTATAAAATAATATATTATCATAGTAGCAAAAGAGAGAGAGAAGCTTATTTATTTTTAGAGATTGACTCACAGTATTACAGGTCCGGTAAAACCAAATCAGCAGAGCAGGGCCAGCAGCCTGGAGGAAGGTTGATGTCACAGTCTTAGGTCCTAAGACCCTTCTTCAGGAACCTCAGTTTTTCTCTTAAGACCCTCAAGCCTTTGGATGCGGCCCATCCACTTTATGGAGGATTATCTGCTTTGCTCGAAGGCTACTGATTTACATGTTAAGCTCATCTTCAAAATACCTTTACAGCAATGTGTAGACTGGTGTTTGAACAAAAGCTGGGTTCTGCAGTCCAACCAAGTGGACATAGAAAACTAACTACCACATCTGGGAACTTTCAGAAGACATTATTTTATGTCTAATGATGTCAGTTCCATACCACTGGGAACTATTCCTTCAATATTTTTTAGGGGAACATAAGGAGTTCATTTAGGGAAGTGGGGGTACAGTTTAAGAGAAGGCCATGATAAAGGGATTACATTCCAGAGGAAGAGTCTGGAATGATCCATTTCCAGAAGTGGAAAACAGCCTATTCCTTCAATATTATAATAATTATTGGTAAATTTTATTTACTTGATTGGGAAATTTGTGTGATAATTGCTGAAGGAAGGGCCATTTTATAGAAGAGTTATTTTTCCTCTTATGGCTACTGTAGTTGAATAATCCTCATGTTTTCTTTGTAGCAAGTCACTAAAAACTGGGTTAAGGGCTAAGGGTATAGCTCAGTTGTGGAGCTCTTGTCTAGTATACTTGAAGCTCTAGGTTTGATCCCCATTACTACACACACAAAATAAATGACCTTTAAGCTGGGCATGGTGGCACATGCCTGGAATCTCAGTACTTGGAAGGCTGAGACAGGAGAATCACAGGTTCTAGGACAGCCTCAGCAATTCAGCGAGACTCTTAGCAACCTAGTGAGACCCTGTTTCAAAACAAAAAAATTAAAGGGGATGAGGTGTAGCTTAGAGGTAGAGTTTCCCTGGGTTCAATACCCAGTACCACCACAAAAAAAAAAAGACCTTTGACCTTTAAAGGGATTCTAGCTTATCTTTGGCAGTCAAAATTAAAATAAGTAAATAAATTCAAGGACTGGGGAGGCATTGGCTCACCTCTTTCCCCTTTGGAATCTTAGCTTCATGTTTAGATTAGACACAGTGGAGGAATCTGAAGCTTCATATCAGCTGATGAGCATATGCTTTGACAGAAAAACATCCACAAACAAAACATTTCAGACAAAGATGGAAGAGAAAATAGAAAAATATCAAGAAAAATGGCATTCTGAGTTTTGATCTCAGGGAACAAGCCCCTTTTCTGTGTTCCAGAAATGAAAGGAAATGACATACTTCAAATCTCAGTTAATTCTTCCCTTTTAGCTAAATCATTCGTGATTGCTCAGTTTTTTGTATGTCAAGAAAATGATCCTTTCTCTGATCTATTAAGAACAGTGGGCAATTAATTCTTCCTACTGATTAATCTGATAATACACACTCTTAAATGTGCAGAACCCAAATTTAATGTTCTTATAAGTGTCAGATATTCAAAGGGAGTGTAATTCATCAAGGATCTGGATTGGAAAATGATGTTTAAAAGCTCAGACAACTCTAATTAAGTAAGTAGAATGATCATGGGAGAAATGCCAGATTAGAACAAAAAGGTTTTTTAAAAGGTCACACATTTGAAAGAAGCTAAGGACAGATTAATGCATGAGAATTGACTAGCTTAAGTTAAGGCCAAAAGAATTTAAAAGGACACATTTCAAATCGATCAATGGTAAATTATGGAGAAGGTATGAGAGAAAAGGGAGTCTGGCCCCTTTACAAACACTCTCCCGGGCATTTTCCTTTGATGGAGAGAGATCTAAATTCTTGCACAGGTCAAGGGAGCCTGTGAATTCTGAGAGCTCTTGGCCTTGGCTCAGTTAGCAGGAGAAGCCACTGAAGTCTAGAAAGAGGAAGGAGAGGGACACGGTGTGTTGGAGAAGCAGATCTGGAAGTCTAGACTGGGACGGGAGAGGACAGGTTGAGATTAGAGATTAGAGACAAATGAGATTTCTGATCCAGCATGAGGGCAGGGTGCAGAGGTGAGGAGAGGAATCTGAAAGAGTCTGAAAGAGTTGGGGCTCACAAAGGGATGGACAGGATAGGTGTGATCTTTGAGTCTACTTGGCCTAACCTGCAGCGTGATACCATATTTCAAACTTTAACAGGCATATGAAACAGTTCCTTATGCTGGTGTATCTGGGTGTCCACTGGGGTCCCTAGCTACTCCTTCAGGAGAGCAGCATTCTCTAAGCTATAGCATTTATTGTACTGCCTTTCTTTGTGTCTGTCATCTCCAAAATTTTCCTACAGCATCATGAATCTTCCTGCCAGTTTGCCTTGGGTGGCCATTCCCAACTAAATCAATGTGTGTGTGTGTGTGTGTGTGTGTGTGTGTTACTGGGGATTTAACACAGGGCCATCTACCTCTGAGCTAAACCCTCAGTCTGATTTTATTTTATTTATTTATTTATTTATTTATTTATTTATTTATTTATTTATTGCTGTGCTGAGGATGAACTCAGGGGGATTTTATCTCCAAGCTATACCTCCAGACCTATTTTATTTTTTATTTTGAAACAGGGTCTCATTAATTTTTGGAAGGCCTCACTAAGTAGCTAAGGCTGGCCGCAAACCTGCAATCCTCCTGTCTCAGCCTCCCAAGTACTGGGATCATAAGCATATGCCATCACACCTGGCTTATTTTTAAATTTTTAAACAGGGTCTTGCTAAATTTCTGAGGCTTGTCTCAAACCTGCAATCCTCCTGTCTCAGCCTTCCAAGCACTAGGATTATAGGCATGTACTACCATGCCTGACTTAAAGGAGCAATTTTTTTTTTCCTTTTGTGTGGTACTGGGGATTGAACCCAGTGCCTTATGTATGCAAGACAAGTGCTCTACCACTGAGCTATATCCCCAACCCTTCACCTAAATCCTGGAGTTCTGAACCCCTTAAAAAGCCAACAGCCCCTCTCTTGTGGAGCTCTGGAGGACATGGGTGGAAACAGCTCCACCTTCCCTCAGCCCTTGGTCACCCTCTTCCCCCAGTCTCCCCTCAACCAACACACTGCCCATGATCTCTGTGAACTTCTTTATTGACAAGTTAGGAGAGAAAATTATATTGTTAGCAAGTGAAAAACTAGTAGTAGCTGAACTTCATTGAGTATTTCTGCTCACTGCGGTACTGAGCCTTACCTGCATGGCTTTGCTCAACCTGTACAACAGCCCTATGGGGCACAGTCATTATGAGCTCCCCTTTATAAAGCCCAGAGAGACATAGTGACTTCTCACATCTCACACCCACTAACTGGTGGAGCTGAAGCTCAAGTCTAGCGAGGGCAGCTCCAGAACCTGGCTCTCCAACCCCTGTGCTGTCTGGAGACCCTTGAGGGAGCCCCCGAGACTCAGACCTCCCCAGGAGGCCTTCCATTCCCCCCACTCCCTGAGCCCCTTCACCTTCAGCTCTTTCCGTGTACAACTTCCACTCCCTTTCCTGGGAGAACCCTACCTGGTCTCACCAGAGGATTCCCACTCCATCGTCTTTATCTCTTCTCCACGTGCTGCCCAGGTGGGAGTCCCACAGCATTTAGAAGAGCCAGATCTCTAGGCAAGTGCTCAGGCTTGCGGAGGGGAGACCCCAGCTTCATAGATAGAGGTGGATACATCTGAACCCCACAGAAAAAGTTCCCCATTACAGTGGGCCCATCGTAATAAATGATTTGTTAAAAATAGGCATATATCAGTGGAGCATGGTAGTGCAAACCTGCAGTCCCAGTACTTGGGAGGCTGAGACAGAAGAATTACCAGTTCAAGGCCAGCCTCAGCAACTTAATGAGACCCTATTTCAAAATTAAAAATAAAATAGAGCTGAGGGGTATAGTTTAAAGGTAGAATACCTCTAGGTTCAATCCCCAGTTTAAAAAAAAGAAGCATATCTTTCCAAAATATATATTCATTTTTTTTTTTTTTTTTTTGGTTCTGGGGATTGAACCGGGGCGTTCTACCTTTGAGGTATACCCCCAGTCCTATTTTTTATTCTTTATTTTGAAACAGGGTCTCACTAAGTTGCAGAGGGCCTCACTAGGTAGCTGAGGCTGGCCAGGAACCCTGATCCTCCAGTCTCAGCCTCCCAAATGCTGGGATTACAAGCATGTGCCACCATACCTGGTTTATTAATTTCTTTTTAAAAATAAAAAGATATGTAGTAATAGACTATAAAAGGACAATTTTATGTTTATAGAAAAATTGAACAGGAGTCCTGAGTCTCTTTAGGCCCCCTCCTTTTTCCATCCCAGATTCCCCTAGTACCAACATCTCCCTGTGGTGTGGTGCACTTATTACCATTGACGGTGCTCTGTTACTAACTGACCTCTTGAGTTCTCATTAGGGTTCACTCTTCCCATTCCACAGTTCTATGGACTTTGACGCATGAATAATGTCCTGCACAGACATGGATTTCTTCCTCAGAGATAGCACGGGTTAACACTCTATTGATGAAGGAATTTCCCTTGCCTCCAAGGCATCTGCTGCTGCAGGGAAGTCAAGGGAGCACCACTGTTGGGCTGAGGGCTTTAATGTTTACCCTGCTTTGGAGATGGTTTCTCCCTAAAGAACTGCTAAGTGTTACATAACACTCCCAGCAGGGTAGTATATGTTATGTGCCCTGTAAAACTTTCCTAAAACCATAAAAATCCTGAATTCCAACCACACCTTAGCCCCAGAGTTATGGATTTGGAGTGAGTAACCTATACTACCTGACATCCCCAGTGGGGTCGACGACAACACCTTCCTATTCCTGCAGTAAAACAATCTCTGCTCATAAATATTTCACCAAGTGGGATGAAGAGAGATAAACTCCTCTGCGTCGCTTTAAGTAGAGTTT